>JABASF010002439.1:0-14799 GCA_019776145.1 Harlomillsia oculata
CCTGGCAACCAGGGGTCTAAAATTCATTATGCTAATTGTTGCTAATCGTTGCGGTATGGTTGCCTTGGTAATTAGCATTAATATTATTATAATATTATGATTATGACGTTTTGTGTCGCACGTATAAAACTTATGTATTATTGATATTTATTATTATTAAGAAGTTGGCAAATAAATGCCGGTGTCAGAATATGCACATAATCAACTCGGAAATCTTACAATTTCTTCGCCAAAATCTTTACTAATCTGGCAAGAAACGATAAAATTGAAGTTGGATTATTTTTCTGGCTTCAATTTTGAAAATATTGAATTATTGTTAGCTTTTAGTTGGATTTTAATTAAACAAGAATGTAATTGAAAGAATTGAAGGGAGATTGCCAGTGATGGATAATGTTTGTTGTTTGATGTTAAGGAGTCTTGAGAAATTGAGAACATTGTTGCAAACAAAAAAAAAAGATGAATTATTGTTTCTCTTTTTCCAACTGTCTTGTTTTATGTATTGTTGTTGCACTCTGTATTAAATGGGAGGGCAAGTTGAGTAAATAAATGCAGAAAATAAGCTCTATTGTTTATGCACTCGTCTTAATAGTTTTCGTTGAGTAAATTTATTATCAAAACATTTTTATTTTATTTGAAAAACAGTTGGCAAGAAGTCTGCGTCTCAGCACTTGTTCAATTTGTTGACAAGTGCAAAGTGTTGCGATGACTGTGAATGAAATGCAAGGAATTGGCAGTCTCGGAGTCGCAGGTTGCGGTTTGTGATTACAAAATACGAATGCGGGCAGGTCAGATTTGAGACAAACTTGGAAAAATGTGTTAGTGAGCCACACAATTTGAAATGGAGGTGTAGGTTAAGTAGACAAGACATGTTCCAGTTCCAATTGACAGTGTACTCGGATACGGATACGGCGATGTTAAAAAACAAGATTTGTCGAAAGTCAAAACGTTGCATGAAAACGCAAAAGCAATTTTTTGTCTGCATAAAGATCCCGTCATTTTTGCAGCTGTGACTCTGCAATCTGCATGCTATATATAATAGTGTTCAAATGCTCTTATTTCTTTTGCGTGGGTTTAAATTGAAGACGAAGCCAAGTTTTCTCCGTTGAGGTCAAATTGAGATTTCGGTAGGTTATCACTTTCAATGAGTTGCAGTCAAGAAAAACAAGGATAATACGAAAGTGAAATGGAGAGCATGACGGGAAATGAAACCATGAATCTTGGGCAAAGGACAACGCCGGGTCGGGCACAAGGGAAAAAAGCGTTGGCGTTGTTGCTTCATTCTGAGAAATTGAAAATTGTGTTTTTGTTTACTGTTTTTCATCCATTTCAGTATTTCCATCCATCTGCTCAACTGCTGTACTAAATAAACTTTCTATTACTTTTACTTTTAACAAATAAAGCGGGTGTTGCCGGCGGCGGACAGCACACACCCCGGCTGCTCCTAACCACAACGGAATTAATGCACTGGATCTGAATCCAGCAACCGAAACCGAAACTTGTAATAAAATGTAAAATTAAATAGAGCTTTGAGTCTTTATGAACTCTTTTTAAATGTCACGTTGAGTCTGGCTCTGAATCAAAAAAACGGTTGTCTGACCCAATTGACTTGAAAGGGACCAGTTTCTGACATGAATTTGCAATCTGGCGATAATTCCTACACATAAATCTCATCTGCGACAACAACGAGGTCACGCATTTCACACGCTTAATGAGAAATAGTGCACAGCTAATGGGAATCAAGTAAAGGGATACGGATTGATTCAATAAATGTTATCAAGTCCACTTCCTTCAAACTACGCGTTATAATGTACATCCCTGTAACGAGAGCAAACAGGATGTCATTTACAATCACCTTCTCGAGATCAAGAAGCGTCACAGCTTCACATCCCATGACAAAAACAAAGCATATAAACTATTTTGACATTTTTTGGCACTCAAAGTGATCACTGAATTGAATGACGTGCGTTCCTCCCAATTCCCTCACTTGTTCAATTCATTCTTTTAATAGCCTCTCGCAGTGAAAGTGACGATGGGACCTCAACCGGATTTGCGTAGTTCGGGTTCATTATTTTAGTTTCTTGACCCCCAAGCCTCGTAGCCTTCAAACCTTTCGAACCATTGAGCGTGGGCGCAGTCCAATGTGACAAGCACACAAAATACCATCCACAACTCATATATTCAAATAATTTTGTTTTCCATGCATTTGAAAAGCTTATCATTTTTCTTGAGGACATACCAAGGTTATCCGCCTTGTTATTGTTCTTTCTGTCATAACGAAAATGGGACACTTTCATCCAATTATTCACATGCGGTGTTTCAATAATTAAACGGAATCCTAATGAAATCATGACATGTTAATGTTAAGTTACGTGCTATCCCTTACTTTCTCCACTTCTTTGTCTCTTTTACAGCACCATAAACTTAATTTGATCGACTTTCACTGGCATAGGTATAAGTTAATCAAATTGATGTCGTCATCTCTTCGTTTCTCGAATGCATTATTACGTGTCATTTTCAGTTTGCACTTGCACTACAATCCAATGCCTGTTGAAACTAGAACTAGAATGGTACATAGATTATTTATATTTATGATTGACGTTATAAAAGACATTCAATTGCTTCCTGTGGGCTTGCCTTGAAAGAAAACTTAATGACAATCTTTCGAAACGCCATGAAGTAATGATTAGTCATTTCATACTATATACTATACATCAGAACAGCACTGTATTGAATACTGCACTAATTTTGAGGTCTTCGTGATCAGCGCAGTCAAACTGTCAAACAAAACATCAAACGTTTTCAATCTAATCGACATAGCGTTTGAAAGTTGGAACATCATTTTTGTTGCTAGATTTTGATTGAACAATTAAATACATAATTCTAAAATGACGCAGGAAATCTTAACGTCTTTTCCTCAATTTTTCTTCGAGTTGCTAGCATTTTGTGGAGTGTCGCGTATACGGATAAGATTGACATCAAATGGAAATTACAGTTTGAGTCCAGCGAAAGGAATTCGGTTACTCATTTACGCGTTAATCCACCTAAATTCATTTGGGAAAGGAATTTACCTATTTCTAGTACTTTTCGGATTTTTTAACGTTCAACTTGAATTTTTGGACCAGCTAGCTATCGGGTTATGGACTCTGATAGTATTTTACGTCATTTCCATTGGAATTTTGTTTGGGAAAAAGTATCCATTTTATGAAGTCGTTTGTGCCCTGTGGAAAGTACAGAATAATATATTTGTGAGATTTGGGAAACCTGAGGATTTTCGTAGAAAGTGCATAGTTGAAGCCAATTGTCGTGTCTGGTATCAAATGTAAGATCTGTTTTTCATACATCTCGGCACTGTCTTCTAACATTATTAATTTTAAATAACGTAATTATTAATCTGTACAGTTTAGTGAGTATTGTTGGATCAGCCGCAGTGGCAGTTCAATACGACGGGGCTCCAAAATACCCGGCTTTCACTTACTACCTCGTTGACGAAAAATACGAAACTCCGTTTCTCAAATTTTTGTTCGGAGCTCATGAAACGTTGTTCATCCTTCACGCTTGGTTGTTGTACAGCGGTGTGGCTCAATACAGTTCAATCTGCGGTTCTGAGTTGTCCAGAATGTTTAAGCTGATGAGTAACCACGTCCAGGATTTGTCTCTGAAGAAGCTGCGAGATCGCCCGAATTCCTTTGCCAGCATTCTTCCTAAACGACCCGAGACGTCCCACGCACCGAATTACGACGTCGAAGATCTTCTCAGGGAATACCAAAAATTGTTCATTTGCATGACAGAACTGAACACAGCAGCGTCGTACATATTCCTTGTGCTCCACACAATGGTGTACATTCAGCTCATCTCTGACGTGTTTGTCATGGTCCAAATACTCCGAGCTGGAAATGTCGAATTCATGGCCATTTTCTTTTACTTGGAAGACTGCCTTGTGGCCATGACCATTATTTTCCTAATGTTCAATGCCATGTCGTTCGTAGCACCAGCATCTGAAGAATTTATAAACCAAGTCCAATCTTCATTAAACGATGGATGCGATGAAGAACAAGTGTATGTTCGTAAAATTTTGAACTCTTTGCAACCGATTGCAATGAAAATCGGTCCCAGTTCCGTTGGCCCTTCAACAGTGGGAAATGCTATGATGCTCTTGCTCAATTATTACATTTGTGCTGCCATGTGGTAGACGTTGTAAAGTTGTAATATTGTAATTGTAATTCATGAAATATGTCTCACACGGAATAAATAATTGACGCTCAACGAAGTTGCACTGTTGAAAACTAAGTTTCTTCCTTTTATTAAACCAGGAGAGATTTGCTCGAGAAATTGTTCTTACATTGTGCACTACACTGTTGAGTTTAGACATAAATAAAACTACCATTAATAATGCTTTCCAAATGTGAACTTAAGGGAGCTAAAGATAAAATAATATAGCAATAACAACTTTGACGAGAAAATATAGGTTCTAAAAATATCTGAGCGTATGGTAGCATTATAAGGTGTAACGTATAACACATTAAGAAGATTTTTAAAATCACTGGATAATAGGAATGGCGGGAGAGCCCGTGACTCCAGAACCTAGAGCCTTCATTAAATCCACACATTGTCCCATTTTCTTCGTATCTCCAATTTGATCGAGGAGCTTAAGTGCTTCTCGGAGCATACCCATTTTTTCACCAGGGCAGGTCGTGATCACTTGACTTGGTAAATGTTTACAACGGAGGTACAGAGCCAGGGCTTTTCTTTTCTCTCGAATAAGATTACAGTCTCTGTCGTTTCTGCCTCGACGTTTATTACAAGTTGCTTTCGAGTTTCCTTCAGAATCAGACCATTTTGTGTCATCTGCACCGTCGCTAGAATCTCCGTCCCCAATGGCGTCCAATCCATGGTTGTTGTTCAAGGCACAAATGATTCCAGATCTGGAAGTCAGACGAACGGATCTTAAACTGGCATCCAAAAGCTGCTGCGTTCTTGCCGGGGCCGCCTTCGACATGAGACGCAAACAAGCCTCGTACAGAAAAACAGACGGCAGAATTGTCTAAATAATCAACATGAAATGCTCAATTATAGTTTTCCAATTAAAATGAATAGTTAAACGCAAATTATAGAATTCTTGAAAGACAGTACACATACCGGTACGTAGTGCGTCACAGACCGAAGAGTGTCCAAATCCCGAGCAAACTGCTCTGTAAACTCGAGCGTGACTACCTGAAGTTCTTCCCATATGTCCAACCGAGTCTCCAAAATCCAATCAGCAGTCAATGTCCAAATTACCTGTAACATTTCCCAACAATTCAATTTAGTCAATATTTTCTCAAATGAAATGAAGTGTAGGTTTTTCTTCATGCTATGAATCCTATCCCAATTTCCAACACAACTTACTTGTACGGCCAGTTTGGGTTTGTCAGTTGACAAATTTATTGATTCCCTCAACGCTCCTCCAGCACTTTCTAATAGTCGACGTACGCCATTTACGTTGAACTGTCCGTCGTCGTCCTAAAAACGATCGAAATAAATGTTGTACATTTAAGCTCGAGTACATATAATAATGAAGTACTTGCAATTGAATGACAATAATGATTACAGGTAGTCACGTACCGTCGAGATTTGACGTGAATGCCGTTGTGCCAAATGAGTTAAATAAACTGCTCGAACTAACGGGTTGTCTTCTTGAGACATGTATGATACCCATACCGTGTCAATTACCCGGTACAGTCGTTCCAAAATAGCTTGACGGCCGCCTGAAATATTTAATTTTGAAAAGTATTTTATGAAATTCGAACTGCATATTCATATCATATTTCATAGGTACTTATTTTTTTAAAATGTATGAACGAATATGGAAGCTCACCTCGTTGAATCCATTCAGCTTGACACCAGAAAATGCAGCTCCACCATTCACAACGTCGATCTCCCAGAGCGTAATTTGGATGCTGTGCTGACATTTGAGACTGTCCACGTCGACGAATATCATTTTGAGACATTTTGATAGTACCAACAGTTTTAACGGATTCTTGAATTGAATTTCTTTCAAATAGGACAGCTTGCAAAGCCGACTTGAAAAACGGACCGACTCCGTCTCCATGATGAACAAGTTGGGCTAAACCTTTTGTCATCATTTCCATTTTGAATCGGTACATCAATCGGCTCAGACTATCACTAGGATCAACACAGTTGCAAAGCCAAGCGACATGTTCTACTGGCTTTTGCAAAAATTTGTTGTCACAAAGATTCTGTCTGAAAAATGGGAGTCCAAATACAATGTCCAAAAACGGATGATGTCCTTTCGTGGTTCTCAGGATTGAATCCAAAGACTTCAACTTGAGAAGGGTCATTCTAAGTACGACCTTTGAATTCGTTAAATACACAGATCGAAGAATAGATTCTTGAGCTCGAGCTCCGAGACCAACCGCTTGCAATCCGTAGCTTACTCCTTTCAACCCATACAAAAGTTGGTATGTTTTATTGCCTTCGGACATAGCTCCCAAGTCATTACAACATTGTGCCAATGTCAAATTGACAGTTGCGTCCAAAGTGTCTTCAGCATTAAGGGTAGTCCAAAACATTCGCCAAGGTAGTATGAAGACTTCAACGCATGTTGCCAAATGACGTCCAATTCTAGACTGAGGAATTGTGGAGCATTTGTTCACTTCTTTGACAATGCTCAACAATTCCGATTTCCTTTGTTGATCGTGTTTTACTTTCATAGCATTCGAATATCTCTGAGTGATGTGACCGACAAATTCATCACTGTACGCCGCCGCCTTAAACTTCTTTGGTAAGCTTCTTTTCTTGGAAAACAATTTTCCAGTCAAATAATAAATAGCGATAAAAAGTAAGAGATTTACAGCAAGCGCCGTCACACGCGGAAGCCAAAGATCCCAGCCGTTTTCAAATCCTGGGATGGATTCCACGCCAATCGAACGCTCAACTCTGGATTTCATAGGACCTGGAACTTCTGGAGAAGTTAGAGGATGAGTCACAGGATTAATGAGGAAAAGCCCAGCTGCGATCGCGAACAAAGCCAATGGCCCAGCATGGGCTTTATCGGAAGCAGGACTTCCAACACTCGAGTTTGGACTTCCTGGTCCAGAACTTTCTGCTGATTCTTCGCTTGATGGCGGAGGAGTGTGATTGCTCAACAACTCTCGTAAATCACAAGTATTCAGATTCGTCAGTTGTGCTTCATTCCCACAATGACTACATTTCTTGAGAGAATTTAAGTTTTGTTTCAAAACACGATTTTCCTTTTCCAGTCGAGAATTGAAATTCTGTAGATACTTGATGGACTCAATGCTCGACTTTAGAATTGCTGCTTTGTGGACTTTTTGATCAGCTTCTTTTCCATTTCCTTGGACCGTACACACGAGATTTTTGAGCTCTATAATTTTGTCATTGATGCTGGATCGGTAACGACGTTCAATTGCATTATGACTTGACCGACGGTTCACGTCCTTCTTGTTACCTCCGCTACCACAACTCCGCTTACTGCTTGGTGGACCATGATCACCTTTGCTGTCCCTGGAATCAGATAACCTCTTCATAGGCAATTTCCCATCAGTTTGAGGTTGCGGGGTAGCTGTGGCACTGGAATTATCAAGAACGGCTAATTGCAACTGAGGTAAGAGCACAGCTTGCCCATATATTTGTCCAGGCCCCAAAGGGATAGAAGCAAAACTGAAGATAGGTTGAGTCTGAACATTCGAAGCCACACTTCCCGTCACTGTCTTGGAATCTTGACACAAATTAGGAATCGTGTTTTGTGAGATCCCAGTTGCCGTAATGGCTGAAGTTGCTGGAAGAATATTAGGCAAAATGGGAGTTTGCCGAGTGCCCGGATGGGCTTGAATGAGACGAGGAAGAGTTACATTACTCATCGGCAACTTATTCGACGCAGTCACGTAACCAGTTTGCGGTAAACTGGCCACCGTTGAAGGAAGAATTGGAACAATGCCCGGCTTGATGTCAATCATGGGTTGAACAGTGCTAGACTTGACGTCCATCACTGACTGAACGTTTGACACAGCTGATGGCATCAATACATGTCCGGGAGAAGTTTGTACTGGCTGATGTTGATGTATCATAAACGTTTCCTGTTCGCCAATCGGCACTGAAGCATGAGCACTTGTCATTATCTGCTGCATTTGTAATTGTTGTTGTTGCTGATGCTGATGTTGTTGTTGTTGCTGTTGCTGTTGCTGTTGCTGTTGCTGTTGCTGTTGCTGTTGCTGTTGCTGTTGCTGATGTTGTTGTTGTTGTTGTTGTTGTTGTTGTTGTTGTTGCTGCTGCTGCTGCTGCTGCTGTCCACATAATGAAGGCTCCAATTCTTTCCAGTCACACATGTCGCCCAAAATATCTAGTAAATTAAAGTACAATAGTACATGTTAAAAAGACATTCATCCTTATTTGAACAAAATTTTAAAGCCCTAATCAATTACCATCCAGCAGATCCATGTCTGGAGTAAAATCATCCAGCATAATGGCATCAGCAAGAAGATCCGCGGGCCCGCCAGTACCAGAATGACCCGCCATGGTTCTTCCGGATAACATGTTCATCATGTTGTCACCGGTCGGGTCCATAAAACCCGCCGGATCCATTTTATTGATATAAGTCTCTCAATTCGTCAATTCAAACACGATTTCCTTATCACACCACAAACATTGCAATACGAAAAATTCACTTTAAAATATTCTTTCTTCTGCACATAACCAGCTGATGACTTTGTATTAACATTTAAAATGTATCTTTTTTAAAAACAGTTTACTTTGTCGTACTAAAAAGTCCAACAAACACTCGTTGACCTAAGTATTACAACAATTGTCAATTAAAATAAAATAAAATAAAAGTCCAGTTGACTCGAACACTTGGCAGAGGAGAAATGAGTAAAGTGTGAATGAGAAGGGGCGGTGATTGAGAACGCATGATGCCAGCTCGGCCAATCACAATCCTGGGGGTTTCTCACAAGACCAACAGGCCATAAGGCAAAACGTATGCCAATCTTCCCAAAGCTTTTTCGTACTACGCTTGCTTTTACGCTACGACTACGACGTAGTAAAAACATTATTAAATAATCTTGCCTTACTTGCCATATGGCGATATGGCGATATCGATATGGCCAAAAATGTGCGAATTTTCCTTTTTGCCAACCACCTTTTCCATGCGTGCAAGACGAGTCATGCTATTAAATGATGCAATCCGTGATAGTGAAGAAACATTACTTAGTACGTAGCATGCGTGGTGTGACCTGCGACCTCAGCCGATTCGGATCATTAAGGTTGTACAATGAGAATAACACAAAATGTCAACCAACGTTGGATGGAACTATACAAAGGACAAACTATACTCATGTTGAAATTGCAGTTTTTCTGGGGCAACTTGAGATAAGACGCCAGTGTAATGCAATATGTAATCCATACGCAGAGCATACTTTATTAACCCAATGCAACATAAAACCGCAATCCTATTTAATCATATTTTGTACAGTATTTATAATTTTACACTGTTCATTGTAGTCGTGATGAGAATGAAATGTCACCAGCGAAGATGCAATAATATTCTTCTAATATCATCCAAAGTGTCAAAGTCCCTTGGAATGCCCGGGACTAGTGTCGCATCTCGTTTCCGGCGTCCGATTCCACTTTGCAACATGTACCCCGGTGTGGTTTGTCGTAGGACGTTCTGAAAGAGTAAAATTATATATCCTGAAGATGAGAAACAATTATCAAGAATGTGACAAAATAAATGAAGGCTTATTGTCATTTGTACTTGAATTAAAGCCAGAAGAGCCAAAAACGCGAGAAGACCAACGGCAGAGTAATTTACTTGATTTCCAGCTTTTGTAAACAGCAAACTGTAATTAAGAATTGCAGAGTGAGTATGAAAGGAATCGTGTGTATGAGGTTGCTTATGACATGAAAGAAGAATTTATTAAGAACGCCTAACCCAGATCCAGATTGATGATGAGAGTTCCATCCGTTCCCAGTTTCAGGGTAGTAGCCATCCGTTCCGGTGTGCCCGTAATGAGATTGATCATATCCGGTTGGTTGTGAAACTACATTCACGTGCAAATTCGTAGGGTTCCCTTGCGGATTGTACTGTCGTGGCCGAGTGGATCCTACGGATACGGAAATGACAGTTCATGATGTTTTCGTTTTTGCATATTCTCCAGAACGTTTCGGAAATTCGATGACTAAACTTTTACCTTTACTTTCTCTGTGGGTGTTAGAACTTGTTGGATGGTAGCTGGACTCCACGGCTTCCAAATCATCCAAGTCCCCATTGTTCCCGGGAGTATTGGCAGACTCGTTACCATTGCACAACTTGAACTGAGCTATGATCACTAATCCTATGAAAAATGTTATGTTCACAATGCTCAACGTCACTAGAACTCGGCTACTCCTTTTGTAAGGACAGGATGACTTCTTAGCTCTTGATTCTAATTGGGAAAGTATGTTGCGTTTTAACTTGGTTCTATTGTCCTTGTGATCCATTGTTATAGTGCTGGGGCAGAATGAGACGGGCCCTTGAAACACTCTTGGATGCATCTGGAAGAGCGATTCTCAAAGACTGAATGAAACTTTGACACACTGTGCAAACAACTATCTACGACATGTCACATGAAACAGTTTATTTTGAGGGGGTTCGTGCCGGAAGCTTGTAAAGTCAGAAACAGCAAAAACGGCTAAAACAAGAAGAATTTTTAGTCATGTTGCGTCTAATGTGTGGATGAGGCGAGGACAAGACCTACAGTTTCGACGACGTGTTTGATGGACAACTCGAGTGCATGCAACTGTGCTTTTTGGGCGCAGAGAGAGATTATCAAATGCTCGGGTGACTGTAACACTACAGCGGGTTTTGGAGCTTATGCGACTTTATACGTGGAACAAATATGTACTAAAGTCATGCAATTAATGCTAACAGCAGATGAAATGAGTAGAGTAAATTTGAACCTGACGACGAAATACCGTAGATTGTTTTCATTACCTGGTTTATGATGGTTCGTAAAGTTTCTTGGTCAATCTGTCTGCACCTGCACAACGCTTCGCTAAACGAACCTCCATTCTAATTCATGTAAAATCACATTACTTCGGAATGAAACCTGCTATAAACCCACTATAAACCTTGAAATATGAGAACTCTGTGAACGAAGTCACTAAACCTCGAAAACCTCCTGAGCAAATCCAAGTGGACCAATTAGAAATGAAATAAAGTCATTTAAGTGTAACTTGTGGAACACAAATAAAATAACAAATGAGCCAACATTTATGACAAACTCTCTGCCTTCCAGTGCAGGTATGATGAGGACGCAAAATGATTTAAGCATCATGCTCATTTTTTAACTTTCAGGTATCAGAGAACGAGAGAACAGCTTTATTAGCATTGCATTTGAAGTCCCACAAATGATAAAATGACGAACTACAAACGTATATGCGTGACTACTGCGAATGGAAATAAGTTATACCTACCGACAATGAGTCTGCATGATATATGATGAAGAAACTGAATCGATAATGTAGTATTACGCAGTAAAAAGAAGTACTGGACAACTGAGATTAACGTAACATAGTAATAGCACTAGCATTAGAATGCATTCGAACAGGAAGACGTTAACGTTATGATGACTGATTGTCAATTACACACCAATCGTTATCAGAACTGGAATTCTGCGACGAAGAGGAATCTTGGCGTTCAACACACTCTCGTGGCTTTCCTTCCTTTTGTACGGGTGTCGGGACGGGGACAGCGTCAACTTGAACAGTTTTTTCAACGTTGTCCTGATTCTCTTGATTAGCACTTGAAGACATGGCATCTTCACCGGCTTCGTCACCTTCAGTGTCGTTCTTCTTCTCTTTTTTCTTCTTCACGACTTCCGCCAAATACTTGAATCTTTGCAAACACTCGTCCTACAAAAACGATTTAATAATGAAGCACGATTTCTCTTGTCTTTCCAATATTCCAATCACCGTACAAATAAAAGGACAATACCTTTGAACGACCTGGAACCATCTTTGCAATTTTTTCCCATCTGTCAGCACCTCCTCCTCCCTTAGGTACAACTTGTAAAGCCTTTTCTAATGCTTTCTGTTCTTCGGCCGTCCAGTTTAAGACTCCTTCGACGCTCAGAATGTCTACCTTTCCGCCTTTCGTCTTCACTTTGACTTTCTGAGGTTGTTGCTGTTCCTCAGATTCTTCAGTTTTTGTAGCCAGTTTCTCCATAACCTATGAGACAAAACGTTGCAATTACAGTTAGTGTGATGACTACAACACATGAACACAGTTAAAAGCGTACTCGTACCCTTTTCGCCATTAATGTAACTTCTGGAACAGGCCTCTTTAAAACATCTGCAATTTTTTCCCAACGATCGGTGGTGCCGCCAGGGAATTTGACTTTCTGAGGTTGTTGCTGTTCTTCAGATTCTTCAGTTTTTGTCGCCAGTTTCTCCATAACCTATGAGACAAAACGTTGCAATTACAGTTAGTGTGATGACTACAACACAGGAATACAGTTATAAGCGTACTCGTACCCTTTTCGCCATTAAAGTAACTTCTGGAACAGGCCTCTTTAAAACATCTGCAATTTTTTCCCAACGATCGGTGGTGCCGCCAGGGAATTTGCTGCAAAGTCTTGCTAAGTCAGCAATATCGTCATCTGACCAAAAGCCACCACTCACAACAGCAGGTTTATTATACCGGAGCTTCTGATTCTGTGAAGTTTCAACTGGACTCCAGCGTGCGGCTTCTTCTTCTTCATCATCTTCATCCTTTTCGGGAGCTTGAAAAGCTTTCCTCTTTCGAGGCTTTTTCGGTTCCGCAGCTGCTTTCAACTCTCGTTCTAACCTTTCTTCCTCCTCCTTTTGCAATCGAGCTTCCTCTTCCTTCTCTTCTTTTACTCTTTGCATGTACTCACGCAGTTCACCAGGAAAATCGCAGATCAAGTACTTGACAAATCGGCATATTTGTATTGGAGCTATGTTCAGTAAACTGTAATGTAAACCATAAACCACCAATATAAAGTACAGTGAACAATAAGGAAACGAACAGCAAGTTAGAACGCAACTGTTAGCAACGTAAGGGTAAAATAAATCCATTGAAGACGAAGACAAACCTTGGTCGTTTTAAATATTTCTGCAATTCAGCTTCAACCTCATCGGCCGTTGGACCTTCTTTCTGTGCTTTTCTGGTACGCTGGGCTCTTCTGAGCTTTGCATCCATCATTTCTTTCTATAGTAAAAGCCACAACTTTAATGGCAGTTCTGAACGCAATGAATTGAATAATGACATGCCTAAATAAAAACTTACCACTGACAATCTTCGCTCCAAATATGCAGCCCAACCAGCCAAATACTGTCCAATGGACACAATAGTCAAAACTATTAAAGCCACCTGCCAAAGGGCAAATTTTCTTGCTCTTCTGAAGTAGAACTTGTAATTTCTCCAGTTAGGAAGTCCGTTTTCAAGTACTTCGTCATAAGATTTCCGAACACTTTCGTCTTTAAGCGCTTCGTAGATCCCAACAAGCTACATTACAAACAAGCAATACCGAACAACTTTAGTATAACCAAGAAAGTAGTACGCAATTTTAGCAAAATATTGAAATGCTAAAATGTCCAAATAGAATTCATTGATAACTACGATTATGCAATAGTCACAAAGCTTGCAATATTTGGTTGGGGATAAATATTCAATATTGCATTTCAGATCGAGGAACCATTTCAATAATGTTAAAATGGCCATTTCTGAATTGCGAAACTTTAGTTATGACATTAATATCAGTTTAGCGACACCGAACTTACCTGACGAAACTTGACATCAGCATCCGGGGCTGGATTCTTATCCGGGTGCAATTTAACGGACAGCCGTCGATAAGCTGATCTGATTTCCTTCGCTGGAGCATCCTAAACATTTAATAAAAATTGAGTTCCAGTAGCCATTTAAACTAGATATTCTGCAAAAATTATAAAAAAATGTCAACTTACTTGGGGAATGCCCAAAACTTCATAAAAGTTTTGACCGACCTCTTCAACCAAATCAAACATGTCCATTTCAGCATTCTCCCATGCTGACACACTCAGGGTTATATTACAAAGAATGAAAAGGACGGCAAAACATAACCGATCAACCATTTTGTCTAGACTTTTTAAAAATACTGACACTGACTCGTCTTAAAAGGATTTTGGCATTAAAACACTGACTGGAAATTAAAATAACCCTACAGGTTAAGAATGTTAACGCAAAGAATACGACCACGCCATAAAATTCGCAATATTAAACTCAACGTTCCAAACGACCAAAAACGTTCAGACGACACAATAAGAAATAAAACGTAAGGACTTTTAACACTTTTACAATGATGGAACGACAGTAGGTGAAAATCTGTTTAGAAATTACCAACTTTCATCTCGATTTAACACGAGGAGGTGATGACAAAATGCGGAAACCGTGAAAAATCCACTTGGTGTCCCATAAAACTCGAGTTTTGTGCAGCTGTGACGAGTTTTGGGGATGCTCGTTGAAGTGTGCGCTGAAAACGAGGGAAATTGTGACTCGTCTCTTTCCATTGCGAAGCGAGACTCTTCTTCCAAGGTGAGTTGAATAATTATTTTAATCCCAATTTATTTTAAATTTTTAACTTCTAATTAAAATGCATTCAGTTGATTATTAAGCCTAAAATGATTATTTTTATATTCTTCAGGAATTGTGTTTTTTTGGACTGGAGGAGATAAGACTAGGAGATTCAGTGTTAAATAAAAACGAGTCAAAATGGCCGATGATGACTACGAACCGGACGAGTAAGT
>JABASF010002440.1:0-14777 GCA_019776145.1 Harlomillsia oculata
CAAGTTTTCGCTGTGGACTCTTGCTATTTGAAATAGGAGATGATTCCAATATGACAGCACAGGACTTAGGTTCACAATCCTTATCCGTTTCACTTTGTTCACCAAAATATAGCCAACATTCATACTCTTTTCAAATTATCCATTTTTACACGATTTTAATTTTTGCCGTCATATTATTTCACGTTTCGCCTGATAGTTTCAACTTTTTTGTCTCAATGTGCCCCAAAATCCAACCCGAATGGGTGAAAGTCATGAAAGAGTTCCATTCTTCCATTCTCCCCCTTCCTTCATGGACGAACGAATCGAATCTATCCCATGGATACAAAGTTCATGATGAATTTGATTTGATCAAACATTGGTGACGTGTTCTTCGTTTCGTTCAAACTTCAAATCTCCAGAAACGTATTTCCAAAGTTGAGCTAGAACATTATTGTCGTAAAAGTATTAGAGTAGTTTTTGATTAAAATCTCTTTTGCTGTTTAAAAAGCCTATTCATAAAGCGCAGCAGCAATGGCAAATGCAATGGAGAATTTTACTTGTCAAAAGTACATCACTACGAATCAGTATGAATATCGCAATCCAGTTTCAACCCAAATGCGACGGTATATATAAGACAATACTCATTCTAACAAGGTTATAACGTTTTTACAGTAATTAAAATACTGTTTCGTTAACGTTTTTAGTTATCTGGATACTCAAAAAATAGCCGACTATTACGATTGTTTAGACAAGAACGATGAATGTAATACAGAAGCCAAAGCTAAGGACAAAGAAAATGCTCGAAATACGATTTGCTGCTTGGATCGTGCAGAAAAGAGAGAGCCAGTTATCATTCCAACTGATTCACATATCGATCCTGGTAAAACGAATAGAATGAAGCGATGAATAATATTAAAGTGAGTGGTATTTTGAAAAATGTTGATGTTTTTATAGAGTTGAAGGAATGCAAAAAACCTTGGTGTCGATGTCTGGCCACGGGAGATCCGAATTGTTTCGATGAGGTGGTAGCAGAAAGAGAAACGGATAAGGATTGTGAACCTAAGTCCTGTGCTGTCATATTGGAATCATCTCCTATTTCAAATAGCAAGAGTCCACAGCGAAAACTTGTCACCACATATTTTTCCGGTTATCGTGATCCTGCGTATCCTTACATCGAAAGCAAAGCTGCAATCAAACAGGTATCGGTTTTAAGTCACAGAGCGACGATTCAAATTGAATTATGGAAGAGACTTAATTGATATGCATTTTGAATGCTCACATAATATCTTTGTCATGAAAGATGTTTGAAGAAAACTTTCGGAAGTATAAAGAGAAAGCTGACCGAGAAGATGCCAAAAAGGACCCGAAGGTAGTACCACTAAAAGAGGATCCTCCGAATCGAGTGAATCCTCATTGTCTAGGAGTATTCGAAGATATGCCCAGCGAAACAACCAAAGCGAGGTGGCGTCCTGACGAATCTTGGTGGCGAGAAGATTCAGATGATTGCGTGAAAAATATGACGAAAAAGTATCTTTGGACTACTACTTATAGGGAAATGAATAAGGATGGGGCTGCACGACCAATTGGAGTTAGAAATGTCCCCAATACATGCTTAGAAAGACCGCCTGGCGATCCGGTAACGGCATGAAAACTGAAAACTAATAAACATGAATACGCTGATATCGAAGTGCCCAAATTTATTATTCTATTTTACTGTCATTGCTAAGCTTGCAAGAAAGAAAGAATTCGAACGTCCAACAATTATTCCGGTTGTCAAAGACGTTTTTCAAAAATGGGATCGCCCTCAATTGCGTCGCGTGGCTCAACGTTGTGACACAATGTACAACAATCCTTGTTTAGACAGGGATTTATACTTCCAAGAACACTATTTGCAACGGGAAAAGTGAGATTCATTTAAATGCATCACATATTGTATGTATAGTCAAAGTTTGAAATTACATTTTGAAATTGCATATAATTAATAGATGGGCCAGAGATAATGGGCATCATCCACTTCCAACCAAAGAAAACTTAGTTTTGGCTGAGAAAAACAAGTTGAGAATGCCTTATGACATCGTGACCCCTGGGTTTGAAATTCTTTTCAAAACTTCTACTGTTATTGAACTTTGTAAACGAAAGATGCCAAATATTGATTTTCGTAAATTACAGCTACGGTGGTTATCGTGCACGACATGCTCCTCCTGTCTGTAAAATCAAAGCAGTGGTCAATTTGGAAAATCCCTATGCAGTTGGATCGTGTTATCAAGCAGAGTTTAAGTTGCATCCACAAGAAGTATATGGTGACGAGCGTGCAAAACCTATTCGTCATGACCGTTTTGAAGAAATGGGTGTCACGCTGAATCCAATCACAAGTTTTCCTCGAGGACATTTGCCTACCACTTGTGTGCTCGCATGCTCGACACCTGATGAGAAAGCACAACCAATTCCGTGCTATTCAGGCTATTGTGAATAAATCTGGAAACAGTTTAAATGCAAAGCTTAATATTCATTTTCTCATTTGAATGAAAAATAAATGCCAAGCAATCTTTGTTGAACTGCTAATGAATTTGGAATATAATGTAATGCAAAGCGCCCCAGACAATGTGTGTAATAAAATGATGTGATTGGAAAAGGTCCGTGAAAGTGTAAGCATTTTCACCATTCTTCGTAGAATCATTCCAACCTTGTGGAATAAGAGCTACAAAGTGCTACTAATGCACTACTAGTGCATAGCAACGAATGACCAAACATAGACGAAAGCCTCATGATACCAATCTCGGAATATGAGCGGGTAAAAAAGCATTAACTCTGATACCCGCAACGCAAGCAGCAAAGTTATTGTAGCACTGCGCGGTGCAAAAAACTGAAAACAGTAAAATTAATTTCTTAAAAAGTGAAATTGGTGAGAATCATTAATAAAGATGTCTCAGGATAGTGGGACCTCTCCAACAGAGGGTCCGAAAGTTGAAATGAAACAAAGTGAACTCGAAAAATTTTGTGCTACACAAATTCGAATTCCTCCTGCTCTTCCTGGGATTTTGAAAGAGTTCACAAAAGCAGCTATCAGAACTCAACCACCGGATTTGGTAGCTTATGGTGCAACTTACTTCCGGAGTTTGGCAGACGGGGAAGCTCCTCCTGTAAAAGAACGTTTGGAGTATCCTACGACTGATGGAAATTCAAGTGGACTCACTATGGGAGTTTTGCGTGCTCTGAACAAACAGGTATGGCGTTCAACACAGTAAAAACTGATCATTTCAAGTCAATAAAATTGCAATGTTAATATTTTCGCGTTTTTTTAATTGCACAGTTCATCGGGAAAAATAATGTAACACAAAACGACATCCGCGTCAAATGGAAAGCAATTTGCATGGACCCTGAAATATTGGAAAGTTATTTCAACTTAGTGAAGAGTCCAAATGATATGGGATGGACTAAAGTTCTTGTGCTTCTTTGTGGACAATTGGGAGGCGTAATAATGATATTTCATAGAATTGCAATCAAAGTTGAAGTTTCAATTAGCAGGATTCTACTTCGCCGTTTCTTGTCTTTTAGAGTCTGAACGACACAATGACAAACCTATGCAAAGTGCTGACAGATAAGCCTGAAGGTGCTGAGCCCTACGTCCCATTCGAACAGTGGATGGAAGCATATAGGTTCATCCGAGAAATTGATGAAAAAGCTGCCACACCCATCGATGATATTGAAGAGTACTTGGGCTATGTGTCAAAGCAGAACAATGGACTCATAGGACCAAGAGACTTTACGCATAAGGACTGCCCTTCCATTCAATGATTATCACGATCACACAAATGAAAATGTAAATAAGTAGCACAGTCTCAAAATTCCTGCAGTATAAACTTGATATTAATATTAAATACTAATTTAATTTTTAGAGGATTTGAATGTGTAATTTATTATCAACGATTAATACAACGTTTATTAGTTAAGTACATTAATTTATATATTTCTCTGTGTGCTGCTTCAGTGTCAGTACTCGTCAATACTATATACTGTAATTCAATTAACGCACAATACTAACTCCAGTCAACTAGTGACTCGTCGTAAGTAATAAGCACAAAACGCATGTATAGTAGAATAGTAGCACTTAGTACTGCACTAGTAAATCCATTACTTCGGAAACATTATCCTATTCATTATATAAGATTATGATTGATTCCTATTAATCTGACAACTCGAAAAATAATGCCACTGCTGAAATCTACCACGAAAAATGAAAAACAAAGTAAGCAAATCAAACGCCGACATCAAGATTAAGTGTCGCTGTTACCACTCTACGAAATCATCCAACAATGCATTCTCAAATCATATAAAATTATATTGTAACAGTTAAACAATGGAAAATGTACTTGGGTACAAATAAATAACTGGCAAACTCATCAAGCTCTGCAAATCGTCCAATGTTGATGAATCAAGAAAACGAATAAATTGTCCATTTCTTGCTCATATACTGTACAAGTTAGTGCGATTCTTAGTTATGAATGGGTATAAATTAAAGATTTCCAGTCATGGGATGTATGAAATGATTCGGAACAGGGCTAGCATTGCTGGATGATGATTCAGATGCTCCTTTGGATCTCTGTGCTTGGGATGCTTTCACAAACTTCTTCCATGCAACTGAACAGACCAGACACTCTTCAGGCTGTAGAAGATCTGGACCTCCTCCGTACCTGAAATATAGAAGACGACACAAATGACGAATAAATCCACAAAAAACACAATATTATGCCATTAAGCCTGTTCACGATTAATACGTACTTGGTCATAAGGAGGTCCCAAACTTTCTTTGGAACCCACGTGGCACCATAGTGAGTAGCGTCGTGTGGAACCAAAAATCCATGCGGACACACAACATCTGAATTATCAATAGGTCCAACTTCTTCACTAAAGAAGAATTGCGTCAACCATTTCCTGGATACTAAATGAAACTGCCCATTCTTCGGATTATTATTATCAAAAGTAGTCCATTCAAATAAAGCATTCTCTCTTGTAAAGTTTGTAGTTTCTTCCTCATTACATTTCCTAAAACATAAAAAAGTAGGTTTAATAGAACGTATAAATCAGTTTGCGTTTTAGAATTGCCAAATGATTAACAAATCTTACTCATAAAATAGCACATATGCTTCACATTCTGCTACGGTTTCAGCGGATACTGGCGTAACACGGGAATCATCACATAAATACCACTAAAATACCACTGATCCATCCTCCTAATATACGCCGTATAATGGCCACCAAGGAATGACCCAATATGACAGATAGCTCCTAACAACCGATACGTTGTCGTCTGACTTGAACAGTCTGTTATACAAAAACGAAAATAGTATTAATTAAGGTAAAGTAATATACTACTAAACACTAAACAGAACACATTTATCATTTATTGCAAAACTGTGTACGAACCTTTATGAAGGAACGTGCGGAGGTCCAACTGCTCCATCGGAAACTTAACATACTGACAAATTTTGCCGGAGAACCCCATGCCTCCACTATATTCGTACATTCGAAAACGCTTAAGGTGAACACAAAGTACTTCAGGTAATCGATGTAACGAACATTTTTTGACTCCGTTCCGCAACTTGCCACATTTTTCACAAGAATACATGTTTTTCCCTAAAATCATAGTTTAACGAATACATGGGCTGTATTGTGGCATTACTTATAATTAATTAAAACCAAGATTCATAATATTACAGTGATATTACCTTTTAGCTCGTCCGAAGAAAAGAAGGCAGAAAAACAATCTTCAAGTGTAGGGGCTGGACCCCAGAAAAAGCTTTTGATCCAATCAAAAATCCACCCGAACCATCCGACAGTTGCCCCTTCTTCGTTGTCTCCAAACTTTTCAGCATTTCTAAGAGTCATTATTTCGTCTCTTGTCGGAATTGGTAAGCTTAGATCTTGGAATACTTCCATACGTGACGAAACTCTGTAGGTAGCACATATCAACATTACGTTCGGCCTTATCTTCGCAGATTCAGAATACATACATAAATAATAAATTTTATTAAATTACTTACTGTTTGCACGAAAGGCACTGTACAGACGAATCCAACTGACCATCAAATATTTCTGATACAATTGACCTCATGCGAATTTTGACTTCTTTGTGTGGCCCTGCTTCAGGTTCTTGACCATCAGAGGAATTTGTGTCACTAACATGAGTGTCGGCAGACATAGTCTCTTCAGAAGCATTACCCGAATCACAGGTTTCAAACGATTCCGTTTCTGAATCAGTTGATGTGCCTAGATAATAGATTGACATGCATAAAACTTTCGAAGTAGAATATTACCAGCGGCAATTACATATACATAAAATAAAGTACAGTGTGTGCAGTATAACACATACCATCTTCAGATCCAGAGCTACGTGCAGTTTTTGGTGGAACTTCTTCAAATACAAAATGGGGAACTCGCGTCTCTTCAGCTAAGGAATCCATGAACAATCGTAGAAATTCTTGTGTATCATGTTGCTGAAACCCCCGGAAAATAGGATGAGCTGTTCTAACAGCATACAAAAGTCGTGAAGGCATAACACCTTTTTGGTACGTTGTCTCTTGTTCGGGCCACAATTCTGATAACAACCACAGGTAACTACTTGCAACGTTTTTCCCTAAAAACGCAAAATGATTAATAAACATCATCACCGTAAAATTCGAGACATTGAATTCCATACAACGAATAGTGTACGAGTGTACCTTTAAGAGTACAACATTGACCAAGAAAATACGAATTCAACGGGGACACGGCTGCCATAGACTGAAGAGCAGCATTCATAAAGCAAGTGTTGCCAATATTGTACAATCCTCTCGGAGGTTCGTCTTCACACTCTTCGGCAGGTCTCCAAACGGCAGGGACAGGACGACGATTTCTAAAACCGGGAAATACTTCACGATTGCAGTCATTACACCAAACACGACGAGACGCCACATTTTCTTGAAGGTAATGATTAGTATAATTCTGTAAGAAACAATATAAAAACAAGTTCAATAAATCATTCCTCATCAATCAACTACTGTAATTACAATTACAGTCAACAATTCACAGCTATTGGTACCACTTGCAGCAGCTTTCACTGTGAATGTGCATTAAACGCAATTAGCAATCAACAATTCAGGTAGGTAACCACCTAAGCAGCTTAGCTTGGCACATAACGTGATTTAGAATATGTCGATCTTGCATTTATATTACGTAGTAAACAGGTATAAATAAATAAATTAATGATCTAAAGCTTACCAAAGCATGTTGATGAGAATGGTTGCACCCTTGACTTCCACATAGCATGGCCCGACAACGGGGATCTAAACATCTCCACAGGTGAGATGGACTCATAGGACCAACATTCTGGTCACATTCATCACAAACGAGACTTTTGGTTTCAGTCGGAGTCGGGGTTTTATGTTTCAAACGAGCTACAGAAGTTGTCGTCGAGTTGTCACCACCCGCATAAATATCTGAAACGCTCGACTGTTGACTATTAAAAATGACAGGTTGCCTTTCTTGCTCCAACTTCTTGGATGACTCCTCCGAAGTGGAAAAATGGTTTCGACTATTCAAACGCCCACATCGAAACGATTGTTTCAAGGTCATATGTGGACAGAAGAAAAATCCATTTTCCGGCATTTTGACGTCTTCTCTTTAATAACAATAATAATAGTAGCACGATAAAACGTTCCCTTTCTTCCTCTCTTTTAAAACCTAATCATCACTCCAGTTGCAATTATACTGATTGTTTGGTACACGTCGTTCGAAAAACATGGGATCCTTGCATATTTGCTGATTCACTGTGTAAACAAAAAACAAAGCACGAAAAATCAAAATTAATATAGACTAAATGTAAATCATTAAACTGAAAAGATCTTTATAAATACAAACTTTGGATATTTTGAGTTTGAGTCCATTTGGATTCTTCAAGGAAAAATAAAAGAATTTACCTTTAAAAAATTCCTTAAAAAAACCCATACCTTTTGTGTTCCTCAGCACGTATAAAAATTCTACATCATTTCGTTTTCCAAATCGGCACCAACAAAAATTGCTCACGTACAGAATTTTTTAAAAAAATTAAAGACTTCGATTAAGTTAGAAAGTTTAAGATTAAATCCTTCGTAACGTGTGGAGAACTGTGTCAGGAGGCAAAGAAGGAAATTGAAGTTGTAGAGGTAAAAACCAAAGTGTTCTTTGCAATGTCATGTCGGCCAGTATTCAGCATTTTACACGGCTGCGCTCCGCCACGTCCTTCCAAGTTCTCAGAATTTAGAATAGGCGTCATATCCATAGAGAACGTGGATGAAAAACCCATTCCATTGCCTCCGATTCGCAAAATCCAGTTCTGCACAAATTACATAAGAAAGTAAGGTTGAAATGCTGAAAACGATTTGGGATTTGTTGCATTTTTCCACCACGTTTCCTGTCATACTTGTTAATGTGCTTGTTACCTTGCTTGGAAGAATATAAGAAAATGGGTGCATGAGGCCGGTTTCCCAACGGATGTTTCAATAATTTGCATGAGAACAAAAATGCATGAAAATGAAAATGAAAAAAAAGTACATAATAATGCCCATCCAATGTAATGTGTGTCTGTAAGATTTCGTGGGAACTGGGAAATGCCAGTGACTATGTCAGCTAGTCTTTTTACATTATTCAACAAAGAGAAGTCAAAAAAGTCAAGCTCTCAAACTCATTCCCTTCTTTTTGCTCTCATCAAACATTCAACTTGGGTTGCGAATGTCGAATATGACGTCATTACGCGAGCATTCCCTTGTATTGAAGATTGAAGTGTTACTGCATATAGTGCATATTTCATGGAAGAAATTTCTTTGCTATGCTTCCTTTTGAATTTGACACATGAACCTTTACCCTTTTGCATTTAGCAGCTCTTTTAGTCTGTAATTTTATTTTTAAATTCGTTCAATCCGGATGTGTGAGAGAGGTGAATGACAACGACAAGTTGACTAGATGAGAGATGACAACAAGCACGGTAAACTATGGAAAATCCAATTTCCTTCGCTCTTTTTCCCTTTTCTTACAAAGTATTTTTAAATTATTACAAAAAATAAAGTTATTGACGTACGCTGTACAACTTTTACATAAAATGCAAAGTATACATTGCGTTGTTCTTGAAAATGTTGTTAGCATTTTGACAGTCTGTTAGTCTGTCTACCTTTGCTTGATTGGATTGCACGCTCTGTTCTGGTGTTGGAAGACATAATAATAAGTCGTTGAACGAATGAATGGGCGTCGGGTTGATAAGATTAGAATCCTCAATCGTCAGTCAAAAGTCAAAACTGAGGTAAATGAGTGAACAATAATGTTGTACTTGGACAATGGAAGGATCAAAGAGCAGAACCAATTGTCATCTTAAACGTTTGTCAAATGGTAATAGTGTTTTAATTTTGACTGCTTTTGTACAAAGCATTGGCAATGAAAGCACTTGAGATCTCAATAACTCGCTCACGTAGAAAATTCAGGTAAACTGTATAGGCTGTGATGCTTAAAGGAGCATTTATCTTGCAATTAAAATACTATGATGATTTGATGGTATAGATAAATCAAGTCACGTAGTCAGTCATGTCCGCCCGACAAAACTATAACTTAGCACGATCATTTAGTAAATGAGTGAACAATAATGTTGTACTTGGACAATGGAAGGATCAAAGAGCAGAATCAATTGTCATCTTAAACGTTTGTCAAATGGTAATAGTGTTTTACTTTTGACTGCTTTTGTACAAAGCATGGCAATGAAAGCACTTGAGATCTGAATAACTCGTTCGAGTCACGTAGAAAACTCAGGTAAACTGTATAGGCTGTGATGATTAAAGGAGCATTTATCTTGCAATTAAAATACTATGATGATTTGATGGTATAGATAAATCAAGTCACGTAGTCAGTCATGTCCGCCCGACAAAACTATAACTTAGCACGATCATTTAGTGACTAAAGCCAAGAGATTTAGTAGCATTTAACAAAGTAGTTACGAAGTCAAAAAGTCATCTTAACTTTCCAATTTGTCATATCTCACACACATTCGTTTTTCCATTATCAATCAAAATGCTTCTAAAATTTCGTCTCCTTGTTATTGTGGTTGTGAGCGTCATTATCATTAGCAGTGCTCAATCTGAAAAAATTAATGTGGGAATCACACATTTTAATGATGTTCTTGGTTACTTTCAACAATACACGGTATAGAATAATTTGGCTGTTTCAATTTCAACTTTTTCAACTCCCAAATACACATTTTGATTTTACAAGCTGCGGATGCATGCTTTCCATTTTAGCCCGAATCCATTTCCACGGGTTCTCCAAAAATGTGCACAGAAGATATGACTGGATGCATTGGGGGAATCGCTCGTATTTCTGCTCACATCAATTATACGGAAGAAAATGATTTTTCAGACATCAACGTGAATTCAAGATTAGTTTTAACACCCGGGAACCTTGTTTCCGCAGAAAATGGCTGGCTTACACTTTTAGAAGAAAGATTCAATAGCTGGGTCGAATTTGGGAAAGTCCTGACAACAAAGTGGCCGTGGTCTTTCGACGTAGAACGCAACTACTTCCGTCCGTCCGCAATGGTGAGTCAAATCATTCTTAAATACATTAATAACTAATTAAACATAGATGAACAAAGAAGTTTCCGTATGAAAAATTTATTATGCATTTCAGTCTTTGGGAGTAAAAGAATTTACTGGTGGATTAACGAGCTTGCACGATTATCTCACAAGAACGGGGATTCGTCCAGTAGTTAGCAATATGAATTGCCCCACCTTTTCCACCGACCTACAACAAAGCGTTTGCAACCTTGTTGATTCATTTCGTATTCTGACTCTAGAAAATAACTTTAGAGTCGGATTGGTTGGATTTGTTGATCCTCTCGTAGTGGTACGAAAATACTCAATGCCAACCAATTATAGAACATGGAACAATAAAAACAAAACGTATTTCATTACTAACAGCATCACGCAGAACCCGGAAATCTGGAGTTTCATCGCGTTTCTGAATCTTTATCAGCAGTAGTTGAACAACATTTGCAAAGCGTTTCAGCGGTAATTGCAGTTGGAACTGGCAGTTTGGACATTGCCAAATCAATTTTAGATGCTGTACCTAAAATTAAGTTGGTGCTTTATGGAGGAAAAAATTATAATCTGGAAAGTAATATTTGCATAGTATAGTTGGACTAATTCAGCGATAATTCTGCAATGCTATTACAGTTTTATTCATTTTACTAAAATTTCATGTCTCAGGATACCCCTTTAATTACAAAGGAGGATACATAGCCACCGCTGGAAAATACGGCTCCACATTGGGAAAATTGAGATTTTCCTTTGATACCGAGACGGGAGAATTCAGTGACATGTCTGGTTCATTAGTTGAAACTGATGCTGAAAATGTGGAACTAAGTAATTTATTCTTACTAAGACAAGTTTGCAAGTTTGCATGCTGCGTCGTATGCGTCATGTCTTATCATTTCTCATTTAGATGAAGTTGTGGTCACTACTGTTCGTCAAGATTTCGTTCAACGTGCAGAGAGTCCTGAGAACCTGAACGTAATTTCAATAACTGTCAATTATGATATGCTTTTTCTAGATTTAGACTTAATCAAAGTCCAATGTTATCTTAAATGATTTCAGACGGTAGCAAGAGGAAAAGTAAATCTGGACGGACTGACGTCAACTTGCTGGAAAGGACAGTGCAGTTTGGGTGCAATCGTCACGGATGCCATGGTTCATTGTGCATTCAAAAATTTGACTTCTGAGGCCCCATCGTCATTGCATGCAGTTTGGCATAGTGGAGGATTAGGAAATGTCTTTTACTACCCGAATGGTACTCAAAAGAGTTTAAATAAATGCACCGTTTTTTAATTTAACTTGAAGAATTGAACAATAAGAATTATGATTGTTAGTTGACATTAACAAAGTGGACTTGAGCAAGTGGCTTCCCTACAGCAATGATGTTGTGATGATCACGCTTCTCGGTAAAGATTTGATTACCATGTTTGAGAAAAGTGCTTCCGGCCTGGATACAAACGGTAATGTACGCTGGGGACAGTTCCTTCAAGTGTCAGGTTAGTTAATGTCTAAAGCTAATAAGACTCGTAAAAACTCGCTTAAACAGTGAACGCAGTTCCTTTTCTACAGCTGGTATGGAAGTACATTATACAATTCAAAATGGCAATGGAACATTGAAAAGTGTGGGCACAATGGAACTGGTTGATGATGTTCTGACTCTGGTCCCAGTGGAGGGTACGAACAGATATTATATTGTGGTTTCTTCGTTCTTGCAAAATGGACGCAATGTTTTTCACGATCTTCCTGGAGCTGTAATTGGACGAGCTAATATTGGTAATATTGAGCACATCATGTTATTTATGCGGCTTTTTCTGTATTTCCTTAATTTCCCCTGCTTGTTGGTTTTAGGTAAAGACAGTGCCTGTCTTCAAAACTATATCAAGGATTTGGGAGTTTTACGACCAAGGAATTATCAAAGAATCTATATTGACTAATTAAACGACAACTTGAACCGCGAATTAAATCTGATTAAACGGCAAACTGATTAAATAATTAAATTAGTAATTCTCTTTTGTTGCATTCGGTTGCATTCGAATCCACCATTTATTCATTAGTTTTTCTTCTTCTTCTGTGTAATGTTGGTTGCCGTCTTGGACTTGCAACCCAAACCAAGGCAGGAGCAAACACAACAACACACCTTCCGAACAACTTTGTAAATAATGTACGATAATAAAGCAAGCGTTCCAAACATCGTTGCAATTACATCAATTGAATGATACTGAATCCAATTCAATTCACGTGCTGGAGATCGAAGATGAACAGCTCCTTTGTGGCGCATTACATATTCCACCCAATAGAGTGCCAAATCTAATGGCTTTTCAGGTCTGTCTTTGAAAACTTTGGAAAGTTCCTTCACGGTTTTTGTGTACCTGCAACAATTACCAATTAAGTTGTTTTAACATCCACAATTACAAAGTTTTGGTCACTCTGCTGAAAACTCCAGTCACTTACGTTTGATCATTTAGCATACGAATGATTGCAGCAACTATCTTTTCCTCAGTCAAGTTATTAAATTCAAGGGTCAATGCAAAACCTTTGGATTCCGATTGTTTCATATTCCAATCTTGATCTGCAAAGATTGGAATTCCTAGCAAAGGTACCCCGTGGTAAACTGCTTCTTCCGTACTTAACAATCCTCCGTGAGTGATAAAGAGTTTCACGTTGGATTTCCCAAGGATATCTTGTTGAGGTAACCATTTTCCAAGTTTTACATTTGACGGAAGGTCGTCCATCTTCTCAGTTTCCCATTTCCAGATTACCCGTTGTTTCAGTTTAGAAAATGCATTTACAAACATTTTTCTGTAGGATTCCGGCATCGTTTCGGCTTTCACAACTGAACCAAGGCTGAAATAAATCACGCCGTGTTCTGCTCCGTTAATAAATTCTTCGAGATCCTGTTGATATTGAAATTCTTTGTTTAGTAATCAAGAATTAATTAGAAAATTTTGAAAAAAAAAACATTTTACTTTCGGCAAATGTTGTGCGTCTCGACAATGCATACCACCAACGTCAACATTGTCAGGCATCCATGGCTTGGGGTAATTGAGAGTGAAATGCCCATTAGATAAAATAAGACTGACATTCTTTGCAAGTTCAGCCGCTCCAGGTGTATTCACTCCAAACTTGTCCCTGTAGGAGACTTCTAACTTTGGTACGTAAAGCCAATCCATTAGTATGCCAATGAAGTTCGATGCAATGAAATTAATCAATCGTTCTTTGAAATTCATGGAATCACTAGATCCGAAAAATGGAAGCGGGATGAATGACGATGGGAATGGATTTCCGATAAAATTCGCAGCCCAGGAAGGAGTAGAAAACGGTGCAGTGAAAATGAATGAAGTATTGAAATGATGAGCGAGTCCATAAGTGCATTCATTCATAAACGGTGAGAGGATGAGCAAATCAAATTTCTCTTCAAAAATTGGTTGCAGCTCAGGTAAAGTGTAATAAGCTTGACAGACTTTGTGAAACATTTCTCCGAACATAAATGGATTCACTTTGTCTCCTTTCAACCTGGATTCGAAAAAGTTATGGTCTGGCATTATGACTTTAAAATAGGCTTCCCCAGGTCCGATGATTTCTCTGATATTCTTGTGAGCTTTTGCAAAACTGTACGGCGACACTACAGTCAAGGAGTGATTTCGATTTGCCAACTCTAAAAGCATTGGCTCGTACACATTTTTATGACTTCTGCTTCCAAAGAAGGAAGCTACTAGAATTTTTTCTCCACTCGTTATGGAAATGTAGGATACGGCAATGAAAAATGCCGACAAAAGTGTCCAATGTACCTTCATCGCAATTTTGAGTAAAATGCTACAAATGAAAAGCAAATTCAAGAATGAATGCTTCAAATTCAAGTTTTGTATCAATATTCACAATAGTAAATATAATCAGTAAAGATTTTTACACAAGTACCAGTAACTTAAATTGACTTTTAAAAGTTTTATTCTTTTCGTACACTCAGATGAATGTTCAGTTGGACAAGTGTCACATGTACTAACACTCAAAAAATGCTTTGCACATTCCTATTATAATTGTTTGGATAGCTCAACGCTGATGTAAAATGTCAAAAGGTTTCTTCTGCAAGCCTATCAGATTAGATAACGCAACGCAACCCATGCTGGGACGCCGAGACAAGAGTCCCATGATGGATGACGAATCACAAAATGACCACTGTCCAATTTCTATGCTTAGGCTCAACTCATTAGAATG
>JABASF010002441.1:0-14772 GCA_019776145.1 Harlomillsia oculata
TCCGTGGCACAGTATGCTGGAGATATAAACTTCGCAGATTTGCATTTTAAGTAAGCTGGGTCAAAAGCCTAAAATCAAATTTTTGCAACATCAATGATTTACCATCCCAATTTCCATGTAATAATGCTTTTGATCTTTGTTTATTAATTACTTTTAGGAAATGGTTCAGTGAGTTGAAAGCATCACTGGATTGCAAAACGGCACATGTAACGTATTGCGCTATGAGAAATGAGCAGCTCGTGAACGAAGGGTTAAAAGTCAGGATCTATTCGATTCATCCTGGAGTCATTCCCACAGACATGGTTTTGAACAATTTCCCACGGGTCTTACAAGCTCCGGTGACTCCTCTCGTGAACGCCGTGCTAAATGTAAGTTTCCAAAATGTGAATGCCGTATGCTCTACATCTACAATATGCCTTATGCATTATGCTACAAATGAAATAGGTGATTTGTACTTAATTAACCTACTTGAACAACTCATTAACAGACGGTCGACGAAGGAGCAGAAACGGTAATTCACGCAGCTCTCTCTCCAGAAATTGAGAATCAAGGTGGAAGTTTTCTTCTCCAATTCAAAAAAGCGGACTTGAATCCTATAGCCCTAAATACAAAGTTCCAACATAAATTATGGACCACGTCTCAACAAACTGTGGGACTCCCATTTTCAAAATCTAAATAGAAATCCATGTCTGTATTGAATAAAGTAAAAGAAAATGACAAAATGTCCCTGCAAATGATTACGGATTCCTCGTTCTCATTAGTATCTGATTATGCGATTATTCTCAGGGTCAATCACCACCATCATCATCATCGTCATCAGAGATTCATTTTGCAGTACTTTGGGCTTTATGACTTATGCTTAGTGAAATGCGTTAAACGATGTCTCTCAGTAATTCGTTTGATTCCTATTAATATGCTTTTGGAGACCAAAAGAATTTTCCTTTTTGACGTGAGCATCCAGTCCAGACGCATATGACGCACTGTCAGATTTGTTGATTCAAGTTAAACGTGTTTGTGATTCAACTTGATTTAACTTTATCCCATTTTCTTGTTTCAGAGCTCACGTTATGATCTTAAGCAAAATGCGTCAAAAATGTAACCACATCTCATTGTTAATGTTGCTCATTTTTTCATTCCTGTGTGCCTGTTCTGCAGGTTATGGTACTGCAGCAAATAACGTGAAGCATAAGAATAAGGTAACCTAACGACTTTACAATGAAGATTACACCTTAGGTACGCTTTACTTAGTATTAAAAATTATTTCACTTGTTCTTAACTTACTTCGTTCGGAATTCTGACAGTTCCAATCCCAACCTGCTATTGATTTTGATTCCTCTCTGGAGGAACCATACGTCGAAGTAGAGGATAAGACTAACATTGACTCGAGTTCAGAAAATTCAACACCTAACGGAATCATTACAAAGAATTCCAATCTTAATTTCCAACAATGGAAACCCCAAACGCAATGTCTTGTTCCTGACCAAGCAAACTATAATGGTTCGTTGACATCGAATTTGGACGCGGTGATCAGTGCTCTTAAAAACAATAGGTCAGAGGAAGCGACAACTGCTTACGAGGTCTTCAAAGTTACTGCACTTGGAAAAATCGTTCAGGAGAATGAGAACAACTTTGGAGTGTTGGCAACTTTTTGTCAACGATCACTTCGGCAAGCTCCTCAAGATTTGGGAGGTGCACTTCAGCTCATGTTGTCATTGGAGTCGGTTCGTCAGCAATTCTTCATTCCCCAGAATTCGGTTCATTTGTTCAACTTGGCTACTCTCATTCGAAAGACGATGGAACAACTAGCATTCAGAGACTACAGTCTGGACATTCAAAATCAATTTGTGAAGGCCAAAAACAGTTTACCGTCCGCCGTGAGAGCCATTGTCTGGGGTGAAGTGTCACTCAAGCACGTCAACTACAAAACCGAGTATTTGTATCCGTCTGCTAACGATTTGGTGTACGATAATGACAGAAGATACGTTTTTACATGGGCACCCGCCGCAGCGGATGGTGCTAACCCGGACACTCAGTCGAACTGTGATTGTTGGTGGTCATTTGAACACGTAGCCGACGACAAGTTTTACATTCGAAGTACCAAAATGAATGAATACTTATACCCCGCCTTGGACAATTTCAATTTTGACTCAAGCAATAGAAGAATTTTTACATGGAGACCAGGAGGATTGGGTCCGGAGAAGGACTGGTACCAAATGACCTGGCGTATTCAGGTGACCGGGGATTCTACGGTGGCTCTTTTGACATTCAAAAATGAACCAATGTACGCTGCACCGATTCGTAAAGATGCAAATGACAGTCAACGACGAATGGTGTTTGCTAATATCAAAAAGGACAATTCTGTTTCTATTGACTGGTTGATCAAGCCAGTTAACGGTAACAATGGAGCATGAATTTCACGTATTTCTTAAAAGAATTATAAAAAACATGCTTTAACTGACTTTTTTTGTGTATAAACTGGATCACGTTAAGCACATGAATTAGATTTTCCAAGAATAATGAAAATTGACATGATGAACGGAACCCAGTTACAATTACTACTGCTATAATCAATCATGTAAACTATTTATTTCTGAATGAAAATGAAACTGTCTTTATTTTGTTAATTTTGCATGCTGCAACAACATCATTAGCAACATTCAGTCTTATTTAAGTTTCATTACTTTTAGAATGACAGCATATCGAGATAAAAGTATAAAAAACGGTTTATTTGTTCAGAAACAAAGAATAGTAGAAAAAAATAAGAGAGTATCAGTAGTCCCCCATCCACAACGGACGACTATTACGTTTCTTGGAATGTATGACGGACGCAAATCTAGGAACAACATAAACGGATGATTGCACATTATTATCGTCGATGACGTCATTATCCTCGTAATCAGTTGCATTGTCGTCTTCAGTCCTTTCTGGAGAAGTGATGGAAGAACTGCTGAGAGAACTACGAGACATTTCCATTATTGATTCATCAGCTTCCTCTTCACTTTCATTCTCATCCACGCTAAGGACTTCCTCTTCGGATTGGAATTCTTCAACTTCCACATGCGACTTTTCTTTATGCTTTTCAATGCCTTCCGTCGAGGCGGAAATGTACGTACATTTCCGATACGGGCATTTCAGCGGCGTTTCTCCAGTATGCTTGAACATGTGGACGAGCATGGCGTATTTATTTCTAACGTAGCGGTTGCATTCACTGCAACGAAATCGTTGTTTTCGTTTCTTTAGGGTTTCAATCGGTTTCTGTCCTTTCTTCTCATCTGAATGTTTAATTCGCATATGACTCAAAAGAACAGCCTTGAAATTGAACCATATTTTGCAAATGGAGCAGTAAAGCTGAGATGGCAAATATTCTGGATTAGTGGTCCATTTCTCAACTTGGGATTTCGGCAAATGACTCAGTTTGACGGAACATGATTTCAGGATTTTGCAAACATTTTGAGGAACTCCATTCCCGTTCAACTTGACCCAGTAATATTCTAAAGATTCAGGAATTATAAATAGGAATCATTAATTATTTGTTTCCTAAATATCAATTCGAAAAAATGCATAGTACACTGATTAAGTTATATATACAATATAAATTAAACTGACCGAAGGGGAATTGCCGGGAACCACACTTTGGAAGTATTCGTTTCCCTCTTTTCAATTCATGCTGATGTTTTTTCTTTTTAACATTTGCATTTTTTTGTTTCTTCATTTTCAAAGAAGACGAATTCAGACTTTGACTATCTTCATTTTGTTTGACATTGAAAAACAGCCGTTTGAAAGCTGATGAGAAGGACGTAGAGGGTTCCGAGTTTAATAATGCTTGAAGACTTTGAATCTGTTGTGTGTCATAATCAGAATGTTTTATTGGAACCTTATCTGATTTCTTGTTGTGATTCATAATAATAATAGTCACGAAGAAGATAGGGAAGTGTTAATATTGAATATCTACTGATTAGGAGCACTTGACACGTTGACTCCACAAAGACACAAGGACACAAGGACAATTGTTTTGTGTCAAGAAAAAGGATCCAAAGGAAACACCAAACGGCCAAACCCATGTGTTCAAAGTTCAAAAACCAAATGCAACGAACGAAATGAAAGAAATGGTGGGAACGTTGCCGCCGTTGCAGAGGACCATAAAAAGCGTGGCGTGGGGTGGGTTTGGAAGTTCATTCGTTTATTTATGGATTTCTATGCATTTTTCAGGCGTTCAACCTTTAACCTTCAGCGTCTCTGTTCTTTGACTTGGTTTTTCTTAAGAAACGTAGAAAATAAGAAACGAAAACTTTGTAGCTTATTTTTAGGTTGTGTGGCTTCTCTTTGGTCAATCAGAAGCAGGTCAAGCGCACCGAAGGAAAATGCTTCTAATCCGACTTATGTTTCTATGATTATTATTAGATAGGCTTTATGCATTTTCCACCCTTAGGTTGACCAAGAACAATTACAGATAAGCAAAAAAGTCTTACCACAACGACCACAGGTACCAAAATATCATTCGAAGTAAAGCAAAGCGAAGCTGGGACAAGTTGTATGAAAAATGCATTCGTATAAGTGTACCCATTGTATAAGTAAAATATATAAAGTATACTTTGTCGGAATTCTGGAAGCAACGCTAAGAATTTGTTTGTACATTAGCTGACAGTTGATTCTTGTACGGACCGAAAACAGCTTCGGTTTTCTTTGCTACTAACTTGAACTGAATTTCAATTTTGAGATCATTTTGAAACCAGCGTCACAATGCGTGAATTCGATGGCCACATTTTATTACTGTGGCTCAGTTTGACTTTCTTTTGTTTCTGCTCCGGAAATCAACGACAAAATAATATGGCAACGAATGGCAATAACCGCAAGGTACTAATGTGGTACCATTACTTTTTTACGTAGTATTTTTAAAGCTTGTTGGAATAACGTTGTTCATTTAATTTACGTTCCTGACAGCCCCATGCTCCAGTTATTGAATATGCTTACATAGTGGAAGATCCGGAAGTCGAGTCAGAAGATCATGTTGACCCGGAACCAGAGGTTCAGCAACCCCCGCCACAGTTTTATCAACCCAACAATCATCATGGACACAGGCCTCAGCCTCGACCGGTCAAACCATTTCATCAAGGAAATCCAAACCCGGACCCGTTCATTTCAGGGAACTCAGGATCATCCGCCTACAACGGGAATTTCAACACTAACCCCGAATCCGCGCACATGCAACTACAAAAGCCACAACAACATCATCATGACTTAGTAAATTACTATGGATCAGTAACATCGCACTTGGACGCTGTGGTCAGTGCCCTTAAAAACAACAGGTCAGATGATGCAACAACTGCTTACGACATCTTCAAAGTTGGAGCACTTCAACGAATTATTCAAGAGAATGAGCACAACTTTGGAGTGTTGGCAACTTTTTGTCAACGATCACTTCGGCAAGCTCCTCAAGATTTGGGAGGTGCACTCCAGCTCATGTTGTCACTTGAGTCTGTTCGTCAGCAATTCTTCATTCCTCAGAATTCGGTTCATTTGTTCAACTTGGCTACTCTCATTCGAAAGACGATGGAACAACCAACTTTCAAAGATTTCAACCTCGATGTTCATAATCAATTTGTGAAGGCCAAAAACAGTTTACCGTCCGCCGTGAGAGCCATTGTCTGGGGTGAAGTGTCACTCAAACATGTCAACTACAAAACCGAGTATTTGTATCCGGCTGCTAATGACTGGGCGTATGATAATGACAGAAGGTACGTTTTCACATGGGCACCCGCCGCAGCGGATGGTGCTAACCCGGACGTTCATTCGAGCTGTCATTGTTGGTGGTCATTTGAACACGTAGCCGACGACAAGTTTTACATTCGAAGTACCAAAATGAATGAATACTTGTACCCCGCCTTGGACAATTTCAATTTTGACCCAAGCAGTCGAAGAATTTTTACATGGAGACCAGGAGGATTGGGTCCGGAGAAGGACTGGTACCAAATGACCTGGCGTATTCAGGTGACCGGGGATTCTACGGTGGCACTTTTGACTTTCAACAATGAACCAATGTATGCTGCACCGATTCGTAAAGATGAACGTCAACGACGATATGTTTTTGCTAATATCAAAAAAGACAATTCTGTTCCTATTGATTGGTTGGTTAGACCTGTTAGTAACAATGGATAATGGAACATAAATTACATGGAATTTGTCAGAAAACACAAAATTGCCATATAGCATGAGCTGTAAATTACCGTACTCTTTTTATGTAATTCTGGTGTCCTTATCCTTATTTATTTCATGACTGTCAAGTTTATTGTCACTTTTTTCATACAAGAGATAAGATCAGTAATGCATTCTGTACACATGAAAAGTATTTTATTAAGGCGACATTACAATTGTTGACCAATTAAGATATAATAAAGGAAAGCTTCGTCATTAATTTTGTAATCTATGATTCCTCTATCATATCTCGATACGATTCGATCGTCAGAATGAAAAGGAAACGTGCTAACGTGCATAAGAAAGTTTTATTGATTTCATTTTATTTCGTGCATCAAACACAGGTTAGCGGTTAGGGTAAAGGTGCGTATAGAACAGAATACAACGGTGCATAATATCATACCTGTGTACAGTCTGGCTTAGTAATCGATCAAACTCATCAAACACGAAATCCTGATCCAAAATCCAAACACTGAAACCATTATCTTGTGATAATATAAACGCGGAAAATCGAACCCGATGCCATTACCCAATTTACATGTCGCTTTGCGCATATGACATTTGACAATCCGGCAATCATTTGGATTTGACTGAAGACATTCGGTTTCATATCCCTTCGTGTAAATTCTCTTATAAAAGACACTTTTGCCTGCGAGCAATTACTTTTTTGCTTCTTGTGATAAAACTCAATAGTCAATACAAAGCAATAGGTAGGACACGAAGAAGTCAAATCCAAGTCTAGTCTACGTCCAAAATCTCAAGGACTTTTTGCGATTGTCTAGTCTATATTAAAACTGCTTGCTGCTGCTGTTACGTTACGTTACAACTTACAACCTGTTCGCCTTGCAATTTTGGCTATCCTGTCTTTTCGCATATGAAGGTTTAGTGTCAACTCAACTCACAGCCAAAAATCTATTGGCATGTAGTTTTGCCTGGCTGAAGTTGTCATCTGGATTTTGAATTATAATAGCAAATTGGTGACTCTGTTCTGAATACATCATGGCTCTTTTGAAGCTTTTCAATTACCGAAATCCATCAACAGTAGCGACACATTCCCTTAAGATTTCTGGTATAGGAATTTTGTGTCAACCAAGATGTGCTTACAGTGCCGGTGGGAATGGACCAAGTCAAAATTTAAAGCAGCAGCTTAGCAAAGAGCTACAGGTAATAGGAAATTGTCACCTTTTCATCAACATGTAAAATTTCAATACTAATGATAAATTAAATTGTTATTGTTTAATTGAATTAAATAGGACATAAAAGCTGCTGGTACATGGAAAAACGAACGGATCATTACCACAAAGCAATCCACGGAAGTTGGGATTCAGGGCAGGAACATGAAAATGCTCAACTTCTGTGCGAATAATTATTTGGGATTGTCGGTATGTGATTATTAATTTTATTAAATCCTAGTTAATAATTTTATATTATGTAAAACTGTTGATTCAAAGAGTCATCCAGATGTGATCAAGGCAGGACAGCAAGCTTTGGAAAAGTATGGAGCTGGAATGAGTAGCGTTCGGTTCATTTGCGGGACTCAAGATATTCATAAAGTAAAAACATCCTCGATGATGAATCATCGGTTTTTCAATGGGTCCTTTTTAATGATTTTTTAAAATGAATGTATCATAATAGGAACTGGAAAATAAAATTTCAAGATTTCATTCCCGGGAAGACACAATTTTGTACCCGTCATGTTTTGATGCGAATGCTGGAGTGTTTGAAGCTCTGCTTACACCAGAAGATGCAGTTTTATCAGATGAATTAAATCATGCATCAATAATCGATGGGATTCGGCTATGCAAAGCTCAGAAGTACCGTTACAAACATAAAGACATGACAGATCTGGAGGAGAAGTTGAAGGAGGCTGTCAAGTTAGGATCCCGAAGGAAACTAATCGTAACTGACGGCGTGTTCTCTATGGATGGAAATGTTGCTCCTTTGAAGGAAATTAGGCGCTTGGCTGACAAGTACGAAGCTCTCATTTTCATGGACGAATGTCATGCCACCGGGTTTTTTGGACGGACTGGACGCGGAACAGAGGAATTTGCCAATGTCAAAGTTGATATTATCAATTCCACCCTTGGGAAAGCATTGGGAGGCGCAGCGGGCGGATACACAACGGGAATAAAAGAAGTTGTTGATTTACTTCGACAGAGATCCAGACCTTATCTCTTTTCCAATTCTTTGCCTCCTCCAGTCGTTGCGTGCGCTTCCAAAGTATTTGATCTGTTGCTTCAATCATCAGATTTGTGCGAAAAAGTTGCCAGAAATACAACTCATTTCAGAACTGCCATGACCAAAGCTGGATTTAAAATTCTTGGGGAAGATCATCCGATATGCCCAGTTTTCATTGGAGATGCAAAAATGGCTTCTACGATGGCCGATAAAATGCTTGGTACGGACTCATTCTTTTCAGAATGTTTCCTTTTGCTATTTTTAAAACTCATTAAATCTAAGTTTTCAATGCGCTAGTTTATTTTTTATATATTACAGACGAAGGAATTTACGTGATTGGCTTCAGTTATCCCGTTGTCCCGAAGGAGAAAGCACGCATTCGAGTGCAATTGTCAGCAGCACATGAGACAGCAGAAATTGACAGAACAATCAACGCTTTCATTAAAGTCGGAAAGGAACTTAGTGTCATTTAAAACGAATTGTTATTAAAGCTTTAATACAGAAATCTCACAAAGAAGTTTCTCACAAAAACCTTGAACAACAACGTTTGAATCTAATTAATAAACTATTCAAAAATAATACAACAATTAAAGTTACGCTGTAATTCATTTTTATTTGTACATCATCCAGTTAGGTTTATTATCAGCACCCATTCCAGGGAATTTGGGAATTTTGACCTGTTCATGACGCATGTATGAATTTGATTTGGTACCAGGTAGAACAATGTTACGACGTTGCTGGTACGACTGGGTCCCGGATGGTCCAGGTCTTGGGAATCTGCTCAGATTGCCCGATTGATAATTTCCAGAAGGGGTCGGTGGGGGTGAATTCGGATAAGATGCATATGGAGAAGTTGGCGGGGAAAAGAGAGTTGAAGGCGACATGGGTAGGTTATTATTATAATTGTTAAGTGCATTAAACGGTGGAGTTGATGGTCCTCCGGGATTATCGAACCCGTTGTCGATTTCATTCCATGCGTTCTGAAAATCGTCGTCCATCTCGGAATTTTGTTGAGGGAAGCCCCCGCCCATACCGCCACTCATTCCACCACCCATACCACCCATACCACCACCCATGCCTTGACCTATTATACCCCCTGGGAGATTATTTAAGCCACCGACGTTATTACCACCTATTTAACATCCCAAAAATTTACGTTCATTCCCCAATAGTTCAAAATTTGAAAATATCAAAGTTCCGGAAACGCTACCATCTTGATGAGGGAAAGCTGATATTCCCGGTGGTGGTGCTTTCAGTTGTTTTCTCAGTGGCTTCTTACAGCATGAAGTTAGCCACGCGACCAAAATCACAAAAAAGATTCCAATAAGCATGAATGCACTTAAAAGAATTACCCTGTGTTTTCAAATACAAATTACTTCACTGAACAATCTGAATTGCGTGCAAATTAGTATTGAATATTACATAGAAACTTACAAATGATTCAATTTCCAGTTTGGCTCAATCAGCTCATCATCCGGCGGCTCAGTCGGCTCAGTCATTCCTGAAATGAATTGTGATTGTGAGAAACCGGTTTAGTATTTTTTTAATTGAGCTCCTTTTAGTCCTTTTCAAAAATAGTACATGATATGGTCCGGACCTTCGGCCACGAAAGAATCCTTGAAAATTATCATTCATGCACGAAAATTGCTCTGCACTCCACAATCTCAAGCCTATCAAAGTATAGGTATAGGAAAAACTCATTAATCTGTTAATTTTTTATTAGGCTAAGTAATTAAGATTAATCGATCAATCAAAGTCGCAATGTCAATAGACATATATATATATGCAATTATTTATCCATCTGCAGCTGCAGAATAATGAACATGATATACATTTATTGCTATATACATCGTAACTTATACGTTGCAAATTCAGAACTCAGCATACAAATTACATAAGAGATACGAGCATATTTTTAGTACAATTGTCTCCTGACGACATAGAGACTGCCACGACTGTCAGGAAGTTGTAATCTTGTGTTGTTCACTGTTTGAGTCCTATTGAGGAAATCTCCAACGCCAATCATGACCACGCCAATCGTATCATCAAAAAGTACGTCTACGTCCAGCACATCAAATTTCCATCTCTAGAGGGACATTTTAATTGCATTTTTGGCATTTAAAGTTTCATGAAACGTAAAATCTTTAGACACTCCAATGTTTTGAAATAATGTGTAGTTACCTCATCATTTGTTGGGTTATAATCAAAAGTGAAAGTTTCAGACCAGATAGGATAGTTGTCGTCTGGGACTTCGGATGTCATTCCGCATTGTTTCCAGTCCTCATGAACTGAGGCAGCATGAGATCTTTACTTTTCCGTCACATGCTGACGTGTCGTCACAACCATTTAATTCTCTAGTAATTAAATTCAAATAAGGCACAAGAGATTCATAGCTTTAAAAAGTTGAAGAAATTGTGATAATTACAATGTATAACTTACGTAGCAAGTAAAGTGAACGCCACTTGCGCAGGCTGAGCATAAGTTGTATAGTAACACACAGCAAACAATAGCGCAATGATGCAGCTAGCAACGCAATGTGTTGAATTCATCTCTTAATTAGTTAATTAAAACAATGCAAATGTTTAACGATGAGATTGTTTTTCGGTTTGTCTGGCGCAAATTGGAATGGCACTTTTATTTTAAACTCCTGCTCCGTTGGGAATTTTAAGAGATTACGAGATTTGTTGACAAGTAGTGTAATTTAATCCTATTGGGTTTTTTGGCTTATTCTGAACATATCAATGACGAACGTACAATCAAGTGGCCGATGACATTGACATGTTTATCATGACGAATTTTCATATCAGGCATGGAAAAAGATTTTGAAACATGATGCAAGGGGGAAAATTGAAGTACTGGTAATTCATGTTGATCATTTGTAAAGGGATCGAATGCATGCAATCGAAATTAATGATTGAAATGAAAGCGTAACATTTCATGCGAAGTAGACTATAGTCTTTATTGACCCACCCGCTTTATTATGTTTTCTTCACAGCGTACAGATTTCCCCGACTATTTGGCAAAACCATCCTTACAGCGTTTTGAGATTGAGTTTGATTAAGAAAGTCCGAAACGTTAATCATAACTGTACCGACCGGGTCATCGAAAAGAATGTCTTCGTCAATTACGTCGAATTTCCATCTCTATAAACGTAAAATGATTTAGATACTCATTTCGTTCAGAAATGTTTAAAAAGGATATAGTTTTCTTTCAAATCTTGTTCAGTTTACGAACTTCATTGTTTTGAGGGTTGTAGTCGAACGTGAAAACCTCTGGCCAAATTGGGAAATTGTTATCTTGGATTTTAGACGTCATCCCACATTGTTTCCAGTCAGATTGTGTTGAAGCGCATGAAACCTTAACTTTACAATCGCATGCTGAAGTGTCGTCACATCCAGTCAATTCTCTAGTTTAATTTCCACATTTAACTGTGTAATCAATTAATCAATGCGTAAACTATCAAAAGTCATGAGACTGGAAATCAACTTACGTAGCAAGTAAAGTATAGGATACTTGGGCAGGCTGGGCGAAGACAACTGTCAACTCTGCGACAGCGAAACAAAGAAGCACTTTTGTAAGCAGTTTCATCGCAAAATTTTAATTTTGTTCACCTTCCAGCATAAACCTTGTTTTAAGACTGAATTGAAAACCATTATGAAGCTCATACCTTGTTTAAATCACTTATTCGTTAATTTCAATATAATCTCATAATAATACCGCTGATAATTTCTATCAGTCAAGGTTTGATTCATAAATTACAAAACGTATAGTCACACATTCATTCGGACGTAGGAGGAGTTCTCCGATTGTTTAATTGATAACAACAATTAAAATTAAAACTGAGCATGTCCAATGAAATTAGTTGAAATCGCCGAAATAATATTAATTAATTTATTTCATTCTTATTTACACAAGTTGCATACAGAATTTACGGTTCACTTATGTAGAAAATGATACAATAATAAAGATGTAAATCTAAATGCAATATTCCAACAGGGATTTCTAAGTAAGAAAACATTAATTGATTGTAGGGTGTAAAGAAAGCAGAATGATCGGAAATAAGGAGATGGGAAATTAAAGTTAATTATAATTGCAACACTGATTGAAACTGGAATACCATTTTATAGGAAAAGGCAGGCTTGCGTGATTTCATAGTCGAAAATTCCAGGTTACAATTGGATGAAACTGACAAATCGAATCACTGTTGTCGCAACCGAGCTAATCGAGCAGTCAATTCGTCTTGTTCCTGTGCCACTTGCGTTGACGCAATTGAAGCCGTATCTGCTTGCGGTAGACCCATGTTCAATTCAATTCTAAACATGACAAAATAAATGACAAAGAAATTTAAAACCAGTAATAAGCCCGGATTCAAAAAGTTAATCAGATATGTGAGAACTTTTACCCAGCTTCATCAGCTACGGATTGCATGAGAGTATCGACATCCCCCTGAGGAACGGATGTGGTTGTCGACTGACCCATTGTATTCTCCATGACTTGAGTTTGTACATCTAAATCTTCAAATTGCTTTTCAAACTTGTCCATGAGACCCGAAATTTTCTCTAAATTCATAGACTTCATGGCTGAATCCATAGCTCTAACCACTCCAGCCATGCTTGTTGTGATTTTCCGGGTAGTTACCGCTGTTTGAACACGACTCACTACAGCGTCAACTCTAGCACTCATTCGGAGATAATTCAAACTCTGATTCTTTTGACGGATGGCATTTTCTGCATGAATTCGGGCCACCTGTTAAATTAATATTAAAAAATCATTTAGAATTCAAACTTCATTCAGCCAATCATCTTCAGAGTCCAGACGCAGAATAAACATTTCATTATCTTACTTCATAATTTTGTTTTTGAATAGCTTTCTTCGTCTTCAACTTTTCAGCCTTTTCTTCTTTGTCACATTTCTTTGCCTGGCGTTCCAATTCTTTCACAGCAAACTTCATGTTGAAAAGGTGATCTGAGTTCAAAAATATTGTAATACAAAGAACAATAAGAACAAAGCCCATTCAACTTACAATATTAAAAGCGTTAACGTTTCTATTAATTTCCTTACTTTCCATTGACGTGATAGACATGATGACAGGACTGTTTTACAAAGATTCAAGCACTTGTAAAAACAATTTCAAAAACTACGTGTTTCCTAACACTAGCGAATGAATTTTAATCACAATTTTAATATGTTGTTTGTAAGACTGCCAAATATTGTCACGAAAACAATACAATTTATTATTGTAATTTTAGGGAGGATTTGAGAAGACAACTAGACAACAGTCAGTCACGTAAAGTGAATCATCAACAAATGAAAAGTAAAGTCAAATCACAAGGTTTTGTTATGGATGAGTCAGCTGCTCATACACTTCCATGTTAAAGTTAAAGTACACGAAACAGGGAAATGCAATGTACAAAGCAAAGGACTAAACCTGTGAGCCTCACGTGTTTCTGTGACCCACCAAGAAACAAAATAATGCCAAATGCTTTCAACGTCGTGTTACCGCCTCCGCCGGTCTTTTTTGTGTCCTTTTAGCTTAGTGAAATAATTTTGTAAAATCGTGGTTTGATTGAATTAATTCAGTATTGTAAGTATCGATTAAACAGTTTTCTGTCAGCTGTCAAGTGGATTTTAAGTAACTCAATTTTTAAATAACGGTGAGTTACTTTGTCGTTTTGACTTTTTTTTCAAAAAGTGTTATAGGATAGGATGTTGGTTGGGATATCGATTCTCGATTTTCTCGATTTGTATAAAATATTTATTAATTTATTGAATTTTTCGGTTTCAGATAAGAATACAATTTTAGTGTACATAAATTGGAATCGGGAATTATGGCAGCGTCGGTTGCACCCGTTGTTCGGGACTTTGGCCCGTTTCAAACTCAATCAAATGTAACAGTTGTTTTGATTTTTTTTCTATTCCACAGTTGTACAATCAGAAAATATAAATAATTATAATTATAATGAATATCTTTGTTTTTTTCAGCATATATTTTTCAAAAGTCTTCCCGATATTATTTTAAGTACATTGACAAAAGAAAGTGCGGAATTGGCGTTAAAGGGACTGAAACAAGGATTGTGTACTTCATCCCGATATGGGTTTGTTCTTGCATCCGTCCCCGGGTCACTTATCCTCATTCGAACAAGTGACATTGCAAGGCTGACCTCTGAAGCGAATCAATCTCGTTCAAAACACATTTTGTTGGAATCAATTCCACATTCCGTTATTAAAAGTCCGGCCATTGGTCATGTTCCTAATGCCATTCAGTTGTCACACGGTGATGAGTACTTGGCGTTCGATACCGTTCGAGATGGCAACTCATTTGTCTTACTTTATAAGACGAGTGAGTTTTTGCGCAATGTAAGCTGTTCTTGATTGTTATCAGGATTAATTGATTACTTTTAT
>JABASF010002442.1:0-14772 GCA_019776145.1 Harlomillsia oculata
AACAATTCATTTAGTTTTTGTATTTGAGCACAATTTGCGTATTTCAAACATGTCAAAAAAAACAATCAAAAAAACGCGTAGTTTTGTTCAAAAAAAAAGTAAGCTCACTACTGTTTTTAAGAAACTGTACAAACGCATTCGTATAAAACTATTACCACATGTTCAAAACAAAACTACAAAAGTACCCACTTGAAGTCGAAAAAGTCGAATCCTTGTTCGCAAACGTCAAGTCTTGAATTGTCCATTTAATTGTAAATTGTGTTGATTGTGTAATTGCGTCTGCCTCCTAAAGCATATGGTACAGAAAAGCAATTGTTTCCCCATTTAATACATTGTTCATTTTCTGTTTTATTTTATTTTTTTTTTTAGAAAATTGTGCATTTGAACAGAAAAACGGCAACCGGTCCTTCTTGTTCGATGAGCAAGAATCGAGTTAAATTGTGTTTACTCGGAACTGTGTAGTAAAACTGCACTTTTGCCTTTTGTTCTCATCTGCATAAAATTAGGGTTGGTTTTTTTTGATGAATTGTTCGTTTTATGTGAAGTTGACTGTTTGTTTTGATTTACAAAGAAGGACGAGAGCAAAGTCAAAAGGACTTTGATTTGTTCAAGTTGACTTTTGTAGGGACGCTTTTTTTTGTTGTGATTGTTAAAAAAAGGGAAGCATCACGCATCGACTTGCATATGAACAACATTTTTACCCAAATGATCCGCAAAAGTCAAGTAGGTTAGCGGGTGCGGATGACCGGGTTTCAATAGGACTACTTCACCGTACAAAATCCACTGAATTGACTTCCCTCTGAAAAGTCTGAACACGAGCATGACCATTTCCCGGGAAAAGTACTAACAACATCGTACACACACACGTTTGTACTATATTTGTCCATGTGCCACTTCTCATTAGCGTTCATCTCTCGATTCGACAATTACACTCTTTGTTGTCCCCTTTTTTGGTCTTTTTGTACGTATTAGGTATGCTATAAACATGGGACATAGAGGGATTTTGAAAAAAAAAACGTCCCAACAGAAAATCCGTGATGTCGGAGCGTTGTTTGACATTTTTGGAGATTTTCAAAAACGAACAATTTATTAGCTCATATCAGCTTTTTGGCTTGAAAAACCTCTCAATTTGTGTATGTAAACAGAATAAAAGGAAAAGAATGGACAAAAAGGACAAAGTTTGGGTTTGTCGACATTGTCGAGTCTTTCTTTCTGTCGCTTTGGATGATTTGAAGCGCTCCTGTGAAAAGTCTGTCTTTAAAAATCCTTTAGAATTCTTCAAAATACTCTCCTTTTCAGATTCAAAAAAGTCTTTTATACTTTTTAAGTCTGTCAACTTCAAAATCTTTTAAGTTGGAATAAAAAGTGAAATGAGACGACGAGACGACACTCTCAAAACTACGTTTTAGCCTTCATATAGCCCCATTGTAAGACTCAAAAAGGTAAAAATCTTGTTCATTTGAGTCTCTCTTTTTGTAAAAAAGAAAAATAGTCTCTCCTTTCATTTCATTCTTTTCCTGGTAAGAATGAGATTTTTTTTGTAGCGCGTATAGTGCACACATTCTTTTCATGTTTCATACTTACCTTTTACGACAAAGACACGAAACAGTTGACCATTTGTGAACTTTTATGAATGAAATGGACCCGTCATTTTCTCGTAGTAACTTTTGCTCTTACTACAAGACACTGTTCGTGGTCACCGGAAGGGCCACAAGTATTGTGACTTTGAGTCAAAAGGCAAACAATGAATCAGCGGGGAGACACACAACCACTGCTCATGGACACGTACAAAAAGAATTGGGTTCGGCATAAAAATAAATGAACGAAAGAATCAGGAAAGAAAAAAAAGGTCATAAAGTGAAAAGTACAATTGGACAAGACGAGAGGATGAAAAAAGAATTTACATGAATTTTGACTTTCGGTTTCTTGCAATTACGTGATATTTGTTCGAAATCGGAAATCGGGGACAAGAATCGAAACCTGGAATCAGAAGAACAATCCTGGATGGCGCAAGACGAAGAAGCATGCGGAGAAGGGAAAGAAGCAGTAAAAAAGTGCGTCTTTGACAGGTTGTGAGGTGGTAGAAAGGATACAATGCAACCCTTTTGTGTGGAGAACAAGAGTTGTCTCACTAAGACAAGTGGACGCCTATTGTAGTCCAGAAAAGATTCCATTGGCTTGTCGCTTCATCGGCCAAACCCAAAAAAACCTCATAGACGCAATCTTCCCAGACTCCCTTTCTTTCCTATCTTCCCTATGTGTCTCATCTCATCATTCCGCATCCGCATCACATTCGAACATCACGCAACTTCAACTCGGGTTCCAGTTTCCGTGTCTAGTTTTCCTTCCCCTTTCCCTAAATCTGGGAACTGAGATGCAATTAGTAATTCACTAGAAAGTAGTGATTTTCCCTTAATCACCCTTTTCCCTTCATTTCAACCATAGGAGTGGAAAGCTTCTTATCCTCATTTCCTCGGTGGGAAACGAATTTGTTCATTATGGGAATGGTCATTCGATGTCATTATGGTCAATGGGTGTTACTGTTAAAGTGTCACTGTCAATGTCAATTCTATCAATTAACGTACGCGATCGTGAACATTGTGTACGAAGTACCTTTTACAATTAATTTCACCCTTTTTAAATTCCATTTTCGTAAAAACGAAGATCGGAGTCAAATGGAAGCAGACAGTTTCACAATGACATTTTATATCAAATATTTTTTGAGTGAACTACCGGAAATAAGTAATACGTTATGAAGAGGAGGAAAGACATTAATGGTCCCAAGTCACAACTCAACAAGGGTAAAAGGACAGCAGCATTCGGGCGTCCAGTTGTGCCAAGAGAATTGACAGGATGACACCAAAAATACGCTTTTGGCTCTTCTTTTGTCCAGTTTCTGCGGAACGCTTTCAGTTTCCCTGAGCTTTGGCTTTTCGAATGTCTTTGTTCCCCTTGTGGACACAAAGTGGTTTTTGGTAAAGGGAACCAAAAAAAAGTTGAGCATTTTGAGAGAGGCGTGTCATTCCGGAAATAGACAGACTAAATGTGGTCCATCCATCCTGTCTGCCACGGCACGGCCGATGCCCCTGCTTTTAATGTTTACTTTCATATCCTTCTAATATAATTAATTGTTACTTTCCCTTGATACATTGATATAAAAATGTCCGGTTTTTCTATTTACTACACTTGGTACAAATGTACGAGTCACACTGTGCATGTCCATGTGTCCGTTCTCTCCACCAGACCGCTCTTCAAGGGGAAAATAATGTCGAAGATGTAGAATCCAATTGCTCTTACTGCTCTGATGTTTTCAGGCTTTGAATTTCGGATTGCAAATCTCTGTGATTGAATTTATTGGTTATCTGCCACTTTATGAATAAAATTATAGTGCTTTACAACTTCATGTCATTTGATTACAATGAAGGAGGAGAAAGACGAAGAGCATATGAAGGATTGCAAACCTGTCAACTAGAATTTCACGTGAATTACATTCTACTAAGGTTATTTAGGTTCCGTGTGTGAAATAGAGAAGTTTATTGTGGTCTCGTCGAAGGCAGTCGACAAGAAAGAAAGAAAATGGAAGAAGAACATTTGTTGAGTGTGCGAGAGAGAGAGGCTATTTGAAGGAAAACCTCAATCCCATCAACACCACTGACGTTTCATTCAGCCACAAAATTGGTCTCGAGAGGCTTCTCTTTTATAGTACACTTGCATGCACAGTGTGTGTCATCGTGTCTGATTAATTCTCGGCAATATTCTCCGTGTCATTCAGCCGTCAAGGAATAATTGTATTCTCGTCCCTTCACAGTGTCCCATTATTACCAAGTTTTGCATCCATCCGCCTAATGCTCAAGGAACCAAAAGGAAGAATGAGGTCGTCGTCATCCAATATGATACCAAAAGAAGACGACGACACGACAACGACGATCTCATGTCTTTTCCCTTCTGTACCTTGTATCCATTTGCATCAGTTTCCCTTCTTCTTTTCACTCAAACCATGCTTCACTACTTCCTTTTGCCAATTTCTCATGTCTCCCGTCTCTTTCGTCTTTTATTACAATTCGTCAATTTTGTCATCATCATCGAGTTTGGTATATGAAAATACCCGTGTCGCCCGTGTGTTCAGCTGAGATTCCGAGAGTCCTGACCTGACCACAGTTGAAAATACTGAGTGCAATGTGCAGATGCAGTGTTTAAGAATTATACTGCTATTATGTGATCCAACAATTGAACCTGTGCATTCCGAATATTTCATGCACCCGACGACAACAAGGAGGACAACGGAGGAGAGAGAAGACTCAACCATGGGATTTGCACTTGGAGGAATAAAAATATGGAAGAGAAAAGAGACGAATTGGAGTTTGTGTCCTCCCAGGGTTTGTGTCAACGGAGACCACCCGCTGTTTGAACAATTAACCAGTGTTACCACATCTGCAACCACAAAAGTTGCTTCCTCCTCCAGTTGCGACTCTCCACAACGGTTGGCATCCCTGTGTGTCAAAAGTCACCGTAAATTGTCGTGCGGGTGACATTTTCAGGTGACAAGCACAAAGAGCCGCTTCTCTCCCTCATCTACCCCCTTCCACCTTCTGGTATTTTATTCCTCTGCACAAAATTTATTCACCTTGTGTGAGTTGAGTCTTCGAATGCTTTTCACTTCTCTCTCCTGTCCTTGTCTTCAACGTTGCACCATGAAATAAAAACTTACAAAAATCCACAATAATCCAAATCTCAAAGTTCATTGATTCCATTCAATTACATTCTTTGATCAGAACAAGATGAGGCTCATCAAATTGATGGAGTGTCTGATTGTCTCCTTTTAAAGGATGGTCCATTCTTCCTCGTCGTCTTTCCCCAAAAGAATGGACATGGCTCACAATGACAAACAACAATACAAAAAAGCATGAAGCACGCGTTCAATCCATTATGTCAAAATCGATATGATCAATTCTCATTTTTGTTGTTGACAATTGACAATAAAAGCTAAATTCTTAGCGTCCCTTGCTCAAAAGCATGGACAAGTTAATTGAAACGAGTGCGTCAGTCCCTGGGGTTGGGTTGCTTTTGGATTTTGAGCTCAAGGGTAAATCAAAAGTCCAAATATGCAAATGAATTGTACAATTCAAGGAAGGAAAACATTCAAGTTTCTGAAATTAAAGTCCTTGATGGAATTGATGATTACGGTTGATTTCTCCATTTTTCACATTATAGTGGCAGGAGGTTTGTTGGTTAAAATGTTCAAAATTGTACATTGTACAGTGCTTTGCTGGCTTGACTTTCCAAGTTTTTGTTCCAGGTTTCATTGTCCTCTGAAGAGTCCTAAGGAGGTGGTCTGGTCGGACGCGTGACTTGAGCACTAATTGCACCAGAAGTAATTACAAAGAAGCCTGTCAAGGCTCACAATCCCCGAGGTCCCTTGATTCAATTCTTGAGTAAATAGTTTTGTCCTCTCTTCTCTCATTTTGCTCTCATTCTTTTGTCCAGTTGGAAACCAATTCTCCATGAAATTGTAGTTGTTGTGTATTTCGTCGCTCTCAAAACACTCGCAATGTGACTCGACCTTCATCTCACAATTAACCTATTGGTTTCTCATTGTTTGTCTTAGCATCTCATATTTTCTCATTATTTCGTCATCTTTTCTTCGGTTTAGACGTTTACGTGAAGTGTCGCAATTGTGGCTTGTGACAGATCCAAAACTTGGATTATAAATTAGATTAATGTAATTTCTAAGGATTTCCAGACAGAAGGCTTTTAGAACCTTCCAACAACTTCCAGAAGGAAAGGAACCAAGGAACGTGTAGTAACGTCCAGAATTTTTTTTTATTACGTCCCGAGATGAACGTTTGTACAAAATGTAATTGTGCGTCATTTGTTGAGGTTTTATCATGAGATAAAGTTGTGTTTAGCATGCCGAAGATTGTTTACCAGGCAGACTGCTGGTCTCCACATAAAGTTAGCATGACGTAAGTCTTAAAAGACAAAAACATGAAATGGTCCATAAGAAAAAACAATGAAGACTTCTCAGCTTGTGGCAAACCTGAAGGTTGAACCCTCCAAACGACGCCACGCAGACTGCCAAGAACCACCACACAAAGAAAGCAAAAAGGAACATAGGTGCATCTTATTTTCTTGTGCAGGTGGGACAATTGCTTATTCCTCAAACTTCATCCAGACTTCATCCAGAAGACTTCAAGGAACATGCAGCATCCTTAAAACCAAAAAAAAAACATAATTTTTTGACCCTCACTATACCTTACGTGTACCACTTAAGGACAGGAAAGGTATGCCAAGTGTCTTTGTCATGAGCAAAAAAACGATCCTTAGAAAACAACAATGGGCAAGCATTTTTTTATGACTTGTTCGGATTCCACACTTGTTTCATCTCTTGGAAGCTTGTGCTTGAAAACTGTTTTTGTCCATGGTCTCATGTATTATTCCCTCCTTTTTGATAACACAGTTAAATGTTTTATGGTTCACTTTATATATTTTAACTAGGATTTTTTGAAACTTGAGCCCTTAAGTCCCCCTTTAAAGACAATTATGGAGTTTATTGGTGGTGGTAATTCGAGAAAAATGGGTGCGGGTGCATGTCATTACTCAAACAACGTATTACATCAAGGGACATAGTTTTTTTAAAAAACATATGTGAACAAATTACAAAAAAGGTTTGTTCAAGTGCCTCTCATTTGGAACGCAGGTGGGAAATGGTCTCAAACTTTCTTCAAATCGTAACTTGTGAACGATTTTGTACAACTTAAGTACCCAAAGGGTACAAGGATTCAAGAGCAATACAAGGAAACATGTTACGTAATGCTGGAAGGTGTCGAACATCTTGTAAGTTGAGTTTATCGTCTGTAATTTATCGCCTTGTACCCGTTTATTGCACGTTGTAAAAGGCTCACTTTTCTCACTTTGGGTAGAGGAGACAAAAAAAAAATTAAAAACGGTCTGTGTTTTATAAGAAACAAATATTAGATTTTTGAAAAATATGTAAGATGATTTTTGAAAATGAGAAATTATGCTCATGTGCTCTTAAAATTTTCAACAGAACTGTCCAACAAGTAAGAAAATGCATCACTAAACTCCAGGATTTTTGTTCACGAAATGAAAAAGGCAGGTGCGGAGGAAATGTGGAAAGAAATAAAATTTATTTAACTTGATGTGAATGGGCAATGAGCCGTGGTGTTATTGTAATTCCAAGAAGATGTGACCATCCAAAAAAGCCCACGGGGAGAGAAAGTATGCGCAACATATGGAGATGAGACTTGGAAAAAAAAACCGATTGTTGTCATGTATGAGAAAAGATGGTTTGAGAGAGCTGATGTGCTTGCACAAGGGAGGATTTTTATGACTTAGACTCAAGAAACACGAGAGCCCTTAAGATAACAATTTGTCCTGAGTTATTCCCTTTTATTGTGGAACACAAGCAGCTTTCAATTATCCCGAATGGCTTTATTATACCTGGACGAAGCATTAAACAAATGCCGACACAAACCGTCAAAAGTCATACGTGTACGAGCTACTTTTCCAGCAATCGTAGCCTGGAGGAGCTGGAATAAGCAAAATGGACAAGACAAAGACAACCAAACAAGGTTTCTGGTTTCCTTCTTCAAACAATTGGTTTAGGACACGACGGACTCACAAATAAAATCAAAAATAGAAGAGTTTGTGGTTTTATATCTCAGAATTACAATTTTGATTGTTGAAAACGCTACCAAATAGTTTTATTTGAGGGAGCCAACAGCCAAGTCAAGCCGAAGGTACAAAAGTTGCCCTTTAGACCTTTCTGCCCTTTCGGATGCTTTAGGCACTCTTTAGGGGGTCACATTTCATGTTTGCCGACATGAAAATTCCCGTTTGCAAAAATTTAGTTTGGGACTTGTTGAAGAAACGTTCATTGAAAAATTATGGATTTTAATGACACGTTGTAGGTGTTGAAGGAAGCCGCAACAGCTTTAAATTATAAATTCCTTGCCGAAAAAGAAGAAGAAGAAAAAAAAAACACAAGGTTGGACTTGTCAAGCTTAAAGCTAGGTTAGTTAACAATGGAAAGACTTATTGCAGTGTTTTTGGGGAAAATGCCGTGCTGTGTTCAATTTTTCAGTAGGATTTCTGGCCAAAGTCCCAGTCCGGTTGTCAACGACTGGACATAATTCACCCAGTCCGTGGGAATGGTGACAGTCCTTCTGATGAAATATCGTCAGCCCATCTGTCTCGAAACATTTTTGCAGTAGCAACTTCTTTTTTCTGCGCTAAATGCTAATTCTTGTGAGTACTAAAAGGAAAAAAAGGGAACAAGAGAAAATTATGAATGTGAAATGTCCAGCTCAAAAAGGGACTTTAGTCCGAACTGTCATAAATAAAATGGCAGTGGCAGTAGACAGAGAGAGGAGGAACATTATACATTTTTTTTGCAAACTCATTTCCCCCGAAAATACATTTGACACAGACAGGAACAGTGGACGAGAGGACGATGGACTGTTCCTCCTTGTCACATGAAACATGACATGATTGCATTATCCAAACAACAATGCTTGAAATCGTACGGTATATATACACTTACTGCTTATGTCTACTTGTTTGTTCGTGCTTATGCACGTTTTATACGGATCCACTCCAAAAAAAAACTCTATAAAGTTGCATTATTTGATATATAGCACGGTTTTTGAATCTACGCCAAAGGCATTCTCTCCGATTCCACCGACACAATGGGTTATGACAATGCACTTTCAATAGCTCACACATAATCCCCTTGGTTCGCTTGAACTCTCGGGCCAGACACGAGGAGGACATGACATGTCATTGTCAACAAGGTCTACCTACCACCAGGAGCCGGGAGAAAGAAGACGAGTAGATAAAAAGATGAAAAATGGTTGTCGCTCTGGTGTTGAGCAGATTGTCCCTCCACTTAATGCAATAATGGCACTCCACTTCTGCCCATGCGGAATATTGCACTCTTTCCCTTCTTCTCCATCCTTCGTCATATCGTCATCTCTATCGTTTATCCCGGCTTACAAGTATTCACTTTATGTATTACTCTTCATCTCATCCTTGTTGCCTCATCCTCGCTTTTGGATCATCATCAATCTGTCTCTCATTTCAAACCGACAACCGACCGACAAAACCCTTGTGCAAGTATCATAATTCATTTGTGCCACCAGTCAAAACGGGACTTTCTACTCAACCACACACACAAGAGCTACAAACCTTTTCACAAATCATGAGGATAATCGATTCCCTTTATTTTTGCGGGATACACCAAATCAGTTGACACAAGTACCCGTGTCCTATGTCATATGTCGCATTGAAGTCCGCTGTGGGTTTATTGTTTACCATTATCATAATTTGTTGAGTTTCAAAAACTGTATTATCCTTTTTTTTCAAAATGTACATTTCAAGTCTTGGGCTTTGTATGTTGTTTTTTGAAAGTCTCCTCCTGATGAATCCTGAAATTTTGATACAAATCATCAAATCATTGTTAAAATTTTTCAAGTTTTCTTTTTCTTTCCAATAGACAGTTTTTTTGTAAGGTACAAAACTTTTTGTACTCTCAGTTCTTCTTGAGGAGACATTTTTCTCTCTTCTAAAAAAGCTTTGACTGAAGAAGAAAAAACCCTTTTTTTCTTCTTCTTCTTGGTTTGTGTTCTGTGCACACGGGAGAAATACAAATGTCAATAACACCGCTGGCACAATGCACACACAAGGAGATTATATTATTTGTTGTACGAGTTTGAGAGTTTGAGTTTGACTGCTGGGTGAAAAGAGTTTTCCAACTCGGCGAGAATAATACATAATATATAATGCTTTTTTTCCCCGTTTTCTCTTCTTCTTTTGCTGTCTACACATGTGTTTTCAAGTCCAAAAAGGCATTATAAGTCTAAAAAATGGAGTATAGTCCACTTACTTTTCAGTAACAAAACCAAGGGACACACGCACGCACATGACTTGTAAAAAGTATAAGCTGCATCTATCAGGAAAAACGGGAGAACAGAGAATTTTTCAAGAGGAAAGAGAAGGAGGAGGTTTCGCTTCACATTTTGGTCCAACAAGCATCCCAGAGAATCGAAAATGATAAGAAGGAACAGCTTTTTTTTGCTGTGAAGAATACAAACTTTTTCTGATTCTGCACTTTTTTTTTCTCTTTCTTTGAGATGGATGGTTTCGAGATGTATAGTAATAGTTTTGTGAAGAAAACGTCTGTGTGTGTGTGTAACCCATTGCTTTTCACCAGGACGTCTCCTCTCACGTAACAATAACAATGTGTTGCAATGCCTAAAAGTCTTGGTTCGTCACGAGACACATAACCCTTTCATTTTCCTCGGACAGTTGCTTTATTTTCTTGTTTTTTGAAGAAAAAAAAATTCAAAAACTCATTTGTTTCAAGTAAAAAATGACGGATTTTTTAAAAACAGGTTCTCTAGAGGGTATATGAGGATGTAAGGGAAAGACAGGAGACGTGACATTTTGGGTGGGGAGAATGCGGTTAGTACACATAACAATTGTGGGACAATGTGCATACAAACGTCAACTGCAGAAAAGAGAGAAGCAAACAATTTTGGAAGGTTTTTCTCAAAATCGTAAAAAGGATTGGAGAGAATGAGAACGGAATAATGTGTCCTGTCTTCTTCCGTTTAAAATGTTGGGAGAGAATGAAGGAAGTCGCGCTTGACGGCTCCATAATGGCCACTTGCCCAACCAAACCAAAAAGGGTTCATTATGTTCAGGGCAGCTGCCAAAATCTGCGATATGTCCAAGCAAAAAAACATGCTTTTACCAACACTTCGTTCACACTTCACCTTTATTATTTTTTTTCACTTCATTTTCATGTTTTGTGATGGAAAAATAACATGTTTTTGTGTGTTTGCGGAGCGGCTCCTGTGAAAGAAAATCGACGAAAGAAACAGCTCTCAAACTTTCTCTCGTATTTTTGAAAACGAACCTCTGGATTTTAAATACCATAAAACGTGTAAACAGTTGGAAATGAAAGGAATACTCGGAAGGAGTGTTAGGGGAAAATAATAATATGAGAAAGCAAATAAATTGCAGAGACAAGCAAACAAGAAGGGATGAATTTGAAGATTTGTGAAGAAGAGAAGAAGAGAAAACGTGTGTGAATCATTGCACTAACACAGATTTGATTTGAATGTGAGGGAAGAGCATCCTTCACTTCCCATTTCCGCATTTATGAGGCAAAGAAACACAAAAGGGTTTGAAAGCTTCATGTTCACTTGTATGAATTCACATCATGGGGAAATTACCCAAGGGAACCCTTAGCACCCGCACTCCTCATTTTCTTGTATGGTTTACCTACTTTAATTGATTAAACAGAAAGTCATTGCATTGGAATAGGAAAAGGAGAGAAAGCTTCTCTCCTTTTTAATCAACACAAACCACCAAACTCTCAAAAACGATGCAACAGGGGTTTTCAAGTCTCGTCAGTCACTCCAGGACCACTCTTCTATCTCCAGAGCTCCGTCCGTCCAATTCTCCATTGACTTTATCAAGTGTTTAGACGAGACTTCATTAAACCAGCTGCTTTCACTACATTATAAATTCCCTGTCCCTTATTTCAAAAATATGACGATGAACCCGTAAAAATAAAAAATGTTCTCATAACGTCTCTGAGCTACATTTTTTGCCATAATTCCGCGAATCATAATAAACATACTAAAACATGTCATTAGCCGACTCTCTCATGCATAACTCAACAAGGTAACAACACAATTACACATACAAAGTTTTTCTTCCTTTTTTTCCCTACTTGATTGGCTCAGCTCGAGAGTTGGAGATGTACAAAAAAAGTTGCCTTTTATTGTCTGACAAGACGAGAGAAACGTTCCGAATATAGTACTTTTTCACTTGAACATTCCATACACAAGACTTGTTAGCTGAGCTGTTTGTTCCTTTTTCCTATTCAACGTATCCACTGTATATGTTCCATAAAAATGTACAAATTGTGTTGTGCACAGAGCACTTTCTTTCTTTTTTGATTCCCTTTTCTCTCATTTCAAAAAGGGTCTACAAACATTCACAAGTTTGGAGAGAAGAGCAACAATCGCGCTCTCATCCGAGATGAATTAGCGGATTAAGTTGGATTTTTTTCCCCATCTCATCGTGTGCTACCTCGTTATTTCACTCCAATAAATTTTGACAGTTTACACGCTAAATCAAAAAAAAAAATCTCGTGTGAATTTCCCGTATGAAAAAGCCATTCGGTGAATTCCGTAAATGGTATTTTTTAGTTTTAATTTTCCAGAATATATAGTTTTCAGTTTCGTATTTTCGACATTACACATGGCTTTTTAAAAATTCATGGCCCAGCCAAAAAAATGAGTTACATAATAATAAATTACATATCAAAAATGTATGATCGCTTTCTCTTCAGACTCTCCTCAAATGTCAAATTACGAGATTACGACAGAGTTGTGAGTTGACTCAGTTGTATTTTTTCCCGATAAAAAGGAATCTCGTTTTTTTAGAGTTAAGCTCGTTTGGTACTTTATTTTCTGATTCGGAAACGCAGTTTCATCTTGTTTGTTCTTTTCTTCAGCTTCCGCGTAGTTTTGCTAATCCTGAAAATGAAAATGGAACACAATCTTCCGCGTTACAAGGAAGAAGGTGTAACAAAGGGGAAAAATCCTATTCTCAAGGGCTTGGCTTAACGTAGGTGCACAGACAAAAGTCCGTATTGACAATAACGGAGAAGAAAAGGGACACATGCCATCGCATGACACGAATGTGATGATGGCAAAGTAACAAAAAAAAATCAGCAATCATGCAGAAGCTGAAGTCGTCATCGAATGTCGCATCGTCGAATGTAGTGCGTCGTACTACCTTGTCGCCCTCATCGCCTCTTGTCTCCTTTTTTCTCCATTAAAAGAAGTGAGACAGACAAGGAAAAGAAGAAGGTAGTTTTTTTTTGTTCGTAAAAACGTACATTTTTGTTATTTTCCTTGCAAAAGAGAAGAAAAAGATCGACTGGAGCGCTTTTTTTTCTTCTTCTTTTGCTACAATTTTTTTTTCTCTTCGTCCGAGAGAGCTCCCGGAGTTATTTTCCTCCTTTTTTCACTATTTTCTTTTTTTAGTATGTAGGAAAAAGGACGTTGTGTGTCATTCTTTCCCTTTTCTTTCCTCCTTGAATCCTTTGTACATCCCATGTGTGTGAGCAAACGTGTTGTCTTCCTAAAGGTACAATGCGCAACTTTCTTTCTCCTCCATTTCCTGTCTCTCAGTCCCCATTTTGGAGACTTCAAAAAAATCTGGTCAATAACCCAAATTACTAAAAGTTCTAATACCAACTTTCATTTTCTAACATTTTTTTTCTTACATTTCGAAAAAAATTCATTAAAAAGATCCTCCATTTTCCAAAGGTACATTCAAAATCCCATTGTACTCGTTTTTTTTACTAGGTTAATAAAATGGTGACATTGTGACCTTGTCCATCCACCCGGAATGGAAATCACTTGATGACATTGAAAATTACCATACAACCACGGAATTTGTACACATTTCCAACCGCCGGAACCCACATGTGAAAAATCCACAAAGGAGACTCTTTCCACGCGTCGTTGATAATTGAAGAGATTTTTTTGAATTACAAATTGGTTTGATAGCGATTTCCCCTTCTGCTTTACTTTGTATCGGTACATCTGGAATGTCTGTCCAAGCAGATGGTCTCACACGGCTCACGTCAAAGAAATCAAGTCTTTTGAAAAATCAAAATCGTTTTTTTAAAAAGTGTATCCCACAATTTTCCATGCTGCATCTTCTCAAGAGCCAACTCTCTCAAAACGTCACAAATAATTACAATTGTTATGATTATCCGATCCGAAACTTGAGTTCGCTCAGTTGAGTTTTGAAACTGTACTTCAAAATATATCAAAAGTCATTCAAACAGATAGAAAAGGACAATTCCAAGATTTTCATGTATCCTTCCAGGTTTGAAACGGTTTGAAACGTTGTCTTCTTGGGTCAGGTCAACTCATAATTTTTGGACAATATCCTCTCCAGATTTGAAGATCATTCACATTTCACATCCAATCATGTAATTGAAATTTTGAAAATTATGCAATAGTTTCTCGAGAACTATAAAAAACGAATGCCCGTCTCAGTGTGTCCGTGTCGTTTTTTTTGTCAAAAATTTCAAAACCAATGTGAGTACATTAAGCCTGCAATTGAATATGGAACTTTTTGATAGAGGGTGTACGTCTATTGGGGAGAATGGATTTCATCCACATCCCTATTTTTAGATAGAGAGCATACGTTTTTTGTAACCCTTGAGCGTGTTTCGTGGGATCGATGGATGCTTCATTGCCCCATCAATTTCAATTCAACTCACTTAAAGCCCGACGGAGATTTGTTGATAAGGGCGATATGATCTGAAGCATCTGCCACGTATTTATTGTACCACTCCATTTTCGGGGATATTGAGACGACCCGATCTCAAAGTCCGGCTCATAATGGCAAACTGCCCTATCCATCACATTTTCATGGGGAATTCGAATCGAATTCACTTTACAAACTTTCAGTACTCTCTCCTCTGTCACCGTGGCTTTTTCCTTTGATTTTTATTACTTTTCTCGACCGCACCCCTTTTCATTCTGAGGATATCGTGAATATTCATATTTATATTCTGGCTTTCTAATGCGGTCATATAATAATTATTTATTCGTCATGAATTGTTGTGCTTTTGTAATTTAATGTCATCATTCATCCTGTACTTACATTCCTTTCCATGCTGTTCCAGGCGGAGATGGAGTGGATTTTTTTTAA
>JABASF010002443.1:0-14769 GCA_019776145.1 Harlomillsia oculata
TAACAGCAGTGAGGATTATCCAACGTATTCAGAATGTTTGGAGCAAGCAAAAAGCATTTTGAACAACGCACCCTATGCAAGTTTTTTTTAGATTTATTGCTAGCATTGTGGTATTTGGTATCTGGATGATACTGGTTAGGTGACTGATAGTATGCTGAATGCTGATGTAATGTTTTGTTGAAAATATTGCAGCTATGCAAAAGAAGAACACTCCCTGATCAGTCACTACTATTTGACTCTTCGACGTCTCACCTCAAGTGGTTTATGCTACCGTCTGAAGCACTAGAAATCCTCAATCAAAATAGTCCTGGAACGATTAAATCATCTAAACCTTTTCGCATTAGAGAATTTCCTCGTTTACAGCCTAACAAAGCGTCAGTGCAACCTAATTCAGTACCGTTTCAGATAATGCCGCAACCTTGGAGCAGTGATAGCGATAGTGGTCATGAGAATAAAGTTCCTGCGGAATTGGAAGGTCGCGGAATTGGTCCGAGTAATAGTAGTAGTGAATTAACGTTCTCTAGCAATGACAGTGATAGCGAACTTCTGATGACTGCTGGTGCCACTGTTACTGGACCGAGTATTTGTTTTTCTGGAAGCGTTGATATTGATGAAGACTCTTCGATTGGCAAAAGTGGCTCTTCTCCACCCTACAATAACAAGTCTAATGGATTCGCCACTGGGCTGGTCAACATTCCGCCTCAATACATTACAATGACTGACGCTGGCTTGCTTACAACTACTACCTCGTTTGCGCCAAGTCTTTATGAACCCTCCACGCAAGATTGGAACGGGTTAAATGCTAATATGACGGTGGGTTGTAGTTCTTCTCCAGATTTTTTGAACAATAACTTCAACAATTTCAGTCAAGTTCAATATCAACACGAAATTAGCGAACCGAATATACCGAATCAAATGCAACGTAACCAGTCATTTCAAGAATATTCGTCTAATCCTGCAACTCCAACAGCTGAAAATGGAACTGTTTGGTCAAATTCTCCAGACCATTTTGGAGCTGTTTCGCCTATTCCATCGTCACTGAATTTGCTGAGTCAGCCAGTGAACTCTAGACCTTCTCCAATTTCGTCCCCAATGTCCGATGTACCATCGCAATCCTATATGTTCTCACCAGCGTCTCCTGTATTGCATACCAGTGCATCCAGTCCATCGTTGTCAGAAGATATTATGCACGCTGCAATGCGCCGAGTCACTAATGAAATTGCAACTGAACTTAAGTCGGAACTTCGTGGAGTTATATCTCAAGTGGAGCAAGGAATGGATTCAGATGGCATACGAGCACGAGCTAATAGTTTTAACTTGAAAGACAAGACTTTTGAAAGATTAAAGAAAAGAACAAGAACTTTATCAGGTCAAGTACTAAATTGGTCAACTTTGAGCTATGATGGCGAAGCTGGTCTCACAAAGCATCAAAATATGAAATCCTCAGCGTCACAAAATGTAAAACGTCAAGATGCTATTGACTCGGATTCAGGGATTAGTTCTTCGCCCCCGAAATCCATTTCCACTCCAAAATCAAAATCAAGTAGTAAACCTGCTTTAGTCAAGAAATCTTTTAGTTGCACTACATGTCCTAGGGTTGAGAAACCTGAATTGGGCTACGAAGCTAATGCTGCATCGGTTCCGAAAAGCGCCAAGTGGCACTGTCCACCGAAGAACATTATCAAACCTACACTCGAGGTAGTTGTCAAATAAGTCAAATTCTTTATTAATTGTTGTTATTCTAAATGTAACGTTATTAATTCTATTTTGATGGAACAGGGGTTGAAAGCTTTTTCGATGCTACAAGATGGGGATCGCGTTCTTGTCTGTTTAAGTGGCGGCAAAGATTCCCTCTCGCTTCTTCATACAATGAAGCAAATTCAGTACTCTATGGCAAAGAATGGAATTCAGTTCAAGTTGGGTGCTGTGACTGTTGACCCTTGTCATAGCGGATACAATCCTCGCCCATTGATACCATATTTGAAAGCTTTGGATGTTCCGTACTTTTATGAGCAACAAGGAATCATGACGACAGCTATGGATAAAGGTCCAGATGAAGTCAAATCCATTTGCAGTTTCTGCAGTCGTTTGAAAAGAGGACGAATCTATGCTTGTGCCAGACGAGAGGGGTACAATGTTTTGGCACTAGGTACTTTTGCATTCATTTATGGTGCATTATTATAATTATAACTTACTTTTAAGATTTACCAGTAAAACGTTTCCATTTTTATGATTTTCTTGTAGGACAACATTTGGATGATTTAGCAGAAAGTTTCATGATGTCAATTTTTCATAATGGTCTACTCAGAACAATGAAATCAGCATATACTGTGAAAGAAGGAGATCTTCGAGTCATCCGACCTTTTTGTAACGTTCGAGAAAAGAATCTTCGAGATTTTGCTGAGTCGCGAGGTCTTCCTGTCATTCCTGAAAATTGTCCAGCCTGTTTCGACGCACCCACTGAGCGACACAGAGTCAAACAGCTTTTGGCTCAGCAAGAAATTCTTTTCCCTAAAATCTATGTTAGTTTACGAGCTGCCATGCAACCGTTGATGGCAATTAACAAAACTGGGATGGAGTCCCGACGAACACAATGTAGCTCCAGTTCAGATGACGAAGATGAGTGAGCAGTAGTATGTAGAATTCAAATCTTTGTACCTTTTTGTTATCGTCTTCAAAGTGAATCTTTATCGTATTGTGAATAAAACGTCTTCTTGTGGATATGTTATCACCACTTCAATGGGTTGTCGGGTTAGTAAATAGTGTAATAATGGCTTTTCACGCATTTTTGCGAAAGGATGTCCGTGGGAATTTGAATTCTAGTAGCCCTTGCGAATTGAGAACTGTGTGCAGGACTGCAGTCTGCTCTGGCGTGGGAGAGTAAAAACCCGGTTACTAGCTAGACATGTTTTACTTAACCTTAACCCCTACACATTTTTGCATTCAACTAGTCTGTTTTATTTACGAACATGCTGATCATCTTAGCTGGAAATATTGCTTTTTCGACTGTATACACACGACTCATTTCTATGCACTATGCACGATTGTCATTTCGGCATTTGGTCTCATTCCATGTAGAATTGTCACCAAGTTCAGTGTCACTTTTGAGCCTGTCGTCAACATCAGCAATCATGGCTTCGACCGTCATAGAATTCTTTACAACTACACCGGAACCGGAACAATATGTATATACGTACATTACATCGCCCCCAGCAGTTAAACCATTTTGGTTCGAAAAACTGGATTTCGTTGAATATTACAACATGATTGTACGTTTCCAGCGTCCAGTTTACGCTTTGGTTTGCATTTACCTACTTTTCGTCTGGCTTGGACAGAAATATATGAAAAATCGACCTGCATTTGAACTCAAAAGAACATTGTTCATATGGAATGCATCGCTTGCCATTTTTAACACCGTTGCAGCCCTTCGTATTATTCCTGAGTTGGTTAGTATTGCAATAAAACCCAATGGATTTCATAATTTAATTTGTGACAGGTACAATCGTAATAGTACGTATACTCGCTTAAATTATTCGTAAACTTTGAATGATTAATGGTCAGCAGCCGCAGTTTTCTATTTACAGGAGAGGTTCAAGTGAACAATATTTTTTTTGGACGGCTCTCTTAATGTGGTCCAAAGTTGTTGACTGGGGGGACACAGTTTTCTTAATACTAAGAAAAAAGCCTATCTCCCTTTTGCATTGGTAAGTCACTTGCTTGATTATATAATCATCATAATTTGAAGTTTTCTCTAATAGCATTTCATACAATTTGAGATTATGATTTGATTTTATAAAGGTTTCACCACGCCAGTGTTGTATTCATAACGTTCCATTTGGCACACTCTCCGGAACCTGTTTGTCGTATCACTATAATCAATGTAGTAATTCATGGTTTCATGTACACTTATTTTGCACTGAGGGTAAGGACGATAAATTCATAATTCATCAAGAATAAGGACTAAATCGGTTCAAATCGGTTGACTCTCCAATTCATTGGTTCAATTGTAGGCACTTGGTGTAAAAATTCCTCGAAAAATTTCCATGCTCATCACCACTGTCCAAATCCTTCAATTCTGTATCGGACTATGGTTAGTTACTTACACGGCGTATCAATGGGGTAAGATGCAACTTCTTGCTATTAAAACGACTAAAAGCAATTATTTATCGAGTATTTGCAATTAATAAGGCACTTCTTCTCTTACGATTTGTATACTTCTTTACAGCAACTACTGATACATGCTTTAGAACTCCATATTCCATTGTGATGACGATGCTACTGGTCGGGGCTTATTTCATTTTATTCATGAACTTTTTCAATCAGGCCTACTTGGTCAAGCGTAAAAAGAATGTTTAATCAAGTTTAATGGTTTAACATTGTAAGTGTCCTAGAGAGTCTAGAGTCTCTATAGAGTTTATATGTATTATAAGTACACAGTTACACTATGCATTATTTGTAGTGTTTTAAGAACCGGTTGTCCTCAACAATGATTTAGAAATAACCACCGAGTCAACTAGCAACTTTTGAGATTTCAAGAGCAGCTGGTTATATATTTGTGATCTGGAATTGCCTGAGAATTACATAGATTTCCGGTTTTCGAATTAAAGGAAGAAAGAAAACGACTATTCCTTTTATATAATGATAATGAATTTGAATTGAACGATGTTTCACATGTTTCATTTGTTTTTTCTTCGGTATGCGCACGTTTGGAACATAATAATGACTTAATGACATTGTTGCACTGCCCTAGTCGCTGGTACAAACTACAAAGTCAGTTCATTGCAGTTAGTGCAATCTGCAGTTGCTTAAAAATAAGTAATACAAATCTCGTTTTCTCACGTGTGGGAAACTTGGATTGGTCAAATAATTTACATGTTTTTCACTCATTCACATTTCACAACTCGCAAGTCGCAAATTAATATACAATCATGGGAATAATGGTTTCATCTATAGAAACTGACACTCGGATAATCATTCTCCTGAATTTTGTGTGCTCAAATCATCATTTATAATGTAAACTGATGCACAATCCTAATTAGTACAATATAGTTTCATTTGTCATTGTCCCTGACCTTGGCACCACGTGCCTTTCAGAAACGTGTAGGAATGCAAACCTCTTTTCCGACATTTCGACAACATTTCATCATTCATCGTTCATACTATGTTCCTAAATCATAAAAGAAAACTTTTAAAAAGTACTGACCATCTTATATTCCAAGAAGAATCTTGTGATATTTTGTTTAGTTAGGTCAGAAGAGTACAGTAAAAGGGTAAAATAAATTCAATCATGAGTTTTGTGTCATCCTTTGAAAAATACTTCACGTGGACACCGGAGCCACAACCTTTCATCTTAAATTACACACTAGCAAAACCCATTTTGAAGCCTTTCTGGTTCGAAAAATTGTCATATAAGGATGTTTACTATCACTCTTTGTCAGTTCGAAAAATGATAATTGCTTTCACAATGGTATACCTGCTATTCGTGTGGATTGGACAAAAAGTCATGAAACATCGCCCGGCCTTTCAGCTCAAAAGGACACTGGTCATTTGGAATTGGAGTTTGGCATTGTTTTCCATTGTGTCCATGCTGAGGACGTATCCGGAATTGTTTAGTTTGTTAGCAAATTCGGGGTTTCATAATGCATTTTGTCTGAGGTAACAAAATCTTCACTTTATTCGATTTTAGAATCATTTTTTGAGACAACTTTTTTGTATTTAGGGACGGAACAAGCGAACAATTTTTATTTTGGTCGTATCTCGTTTTATGGTCCAAAATTGTTGAATTTGGGGACACGGTTTTTCTTGTGTTGAGAAAAAAGCCTGTCATCCTCTTGCACTGGTATAAATTGAACAGTTAAACAAAAAATGAATTCTGCTGTTTTATACATCAAGATTATTTTTGCACATAAGGTTCCATCATTCCACCGTTCCCTACTCTGTGTTTCATTTGGCCCCAGCGGCAGAACCGACTAATCGTGCAACTTTAGTGAATCTTTTCATTCATTCCATAATGTACACTTACTATGCTTTGAAAGTAAGTTTTTGTGTACTTATTAACTCTGGACCTATAATGTTGATGTTTTTAATGGTCTGGAATACCTTTCCGTTTTTTAACTCTCTTGAAGGCAATGGATGTGAAGATGCCACGGAGAGTGTCTATGTGGATTACAACAGCTCAACTGTCTCAATTCTATTTTATACTCCTTGTTAATCTTTACACATTGTACCAATGGGGTAAGAACGTAAATACAGTGAAACCAATTCGAACATTAGGAAAAAAGGGAAGATTCTCATATAATCTGTACTTATTGTTGTTTTTTCCATTTTAGCAAGTGGACGAAATTGTTACAGAAGTCCTGATTCTGTTGTGATAATCCTCGTTTTGGGAATAGCCTATGTTTTTCTGTTCTCAAGATATTATCAGCAGGCTTACCAGTCTGCACGAAAAGGGAAAAAGGTGGAATAAAATGCACGTTTAAATAGTTTTTAAATGATCTGCAAAACAAAATTGCATTTAGAATTCTATACAGAAGTTTTTAAAAATAACATGTAATGTCCGCTTGAGATCTATAATCACAAAAAGGATATAGGTACCTATATCATATACTTTATATTATTAATATGAATACTAAATTATGTCTTATCATTAATATTATAGTAATTAAATTACGTTTTACACTAGTTCTAGCTCCAGCAATTTTTTCAATAAACATTGTTCCACTTGCATGTTGCATTCTCACATTAGAAAAAACTCCGACTTGCAGCCGAGGTTCACAAGCACCAGAGTCACACACTTAAAACGCCAAAACCGGACCAAATGTCGCAGACTTTTTGAAACAATAGAAAGAACGTTCTCACTTCATGAGATTCATGACTGACGATGACACAAACACATAATTTACCTCGGTTTTTGCACTCAAATCAAATCATTCTGCACGCAAATCAGCAATTGCATTGTTTATAAAATGGCATTAAACTCATTTAGTTAATGATTATTCGTCACTGTCACTGAGCGCTTGCCATCCAAAGCGACCAAAAGGGCTTCTTTTTTGTCTGAATCCGTCTTACATAACCCCTAGGCGTTCAAATTGACGTTCATCAAATTCAAAGCTATGGAAAAGTACAGCTACTTTGACCTTAACCTTTTTCGGGATCCTGACCCTTTCTTTCATAACGTGTCCGCGTCATCACCCATTACTCAACCATTTTGGTTTGAAACCTTAACTATCAAAGATTTTTACTTTCGCACTTTGTATTTGCGAAAACCCATGGTTGGAGTGACGATTGCGTATCTTATCTTCGTCTGGATGGGACAAAAAATTATGAAAAATCGTCCTGCGTTTGATCTCAAGAAGTCATTAATTGCCTGGAACTGGGTTTTAGCGGTGTTTTCTATTGTTGCGACAATACGTGTTTATCCGGAGGTATTTCGACTTCTTGGACAGCCTAATGGGTTTCATAACACACTTTGTGTCAGGTATAGACGATAGACGATAGCAGAAGAATCTAATCCAAAAATTATTCAGTTACCTAAAAGTGAATTCAAAATCGAAATTTTCATATTTTACAGGGACGGGATTAGTGAGCACGGCATGTTTTGGGTCTACGTTCTTCTCTGGTCAAAAGTTCTGGATTTGGGAGACACAATTTTCCTGGTGTTGAGAAAGAAACCTGTCATATTTCTCCATTGGTACACCACCGTAAATTAATGTGTCTAATACATAATAAAAAGCATCAAACGTAATACTCAAGCTGTCAATTATCACAATTAAATATAAAAAATGCACACAGGTTCCATCATGCAAGTGTGGTTTGCAGTGGGTTTTACCTGGCTCCATTGGCAGAACCGGGTGCTCGAGCAGGAATCATAAATCTGGCGATTCATTCAGTGATGTATTCTTACTACGCTTTGAAAGTACATCAAAATGACTTAAGAATATCCAAAAATTATGCCGCCTAATAAACACTAACTAGTTAATTTATTTCTCTTCGTTCAGGCAATGGAGTTCAAAATTTCAAAGAAAGTGTCCATGTTCATCACCACTTGTCAACTGATTCAATTTTGTATAGGCATCGCTATGAACTTGTATACAGTACGTCAATGGGGTACGTTTTCATTGGTGTTAGTAACAATTTAAAAATCGTAATGGAGCATTGTTAGTTACTAATGTTTTTTCAACAGCCATTGGAAACAATTGCTTCAGAAGTCCAGATTCTGTGGCCATTACATTCGTTCTGGGATTCGCCTACCTTTACCTTTTCTCACAGTTCTTCAGAAAAGCTTACCTGAATACTTGTAAATCAACAGGCAAAAAGAATTTGTAAGATGCAGAAGAGATTTACCTGAGATTTACAACGTTAATTTTGGCACAAGGTTTCGGTACATGTTTTCCTTTATCTTTTTGATAACTTTGAAACTTTTAATAAATGAGAATTTGTTATATACATGCAACCACACTCTTCGTTAAACGCAAGCTCTGTTGTATAACGGCAGATTGTTCATTCGATTAACTTCTTGGGATATTAACTGGCAGTGCCACTGAACGTTGACAGTTGACATAGACGATCAAGCAATACCACACACATGGTTTCTTGATCATTTCATTAATCACAGACAAGTAAATCACGATAGAATGAAATACGAACAAGAAAAATATCGATTTTCTTGTTCACATAGCGGTTTCTTGCCAAAGTGGGAGATCAAACCGGTTCACACAATACGGTGGGTCTAGTTCAGAAACCATGGGGCAAAAATACGATCACTGCGGCTTGAGATCAGGTCGTGTGTCACAAGCCCGAAGTGGGGTCAGAGCAAAAGACGTGTTTACAATTTATGACAGACAATATTTTATGCATAAAAGGCTCATCGGAGCAGTAAGAATGACCTCGCAGTAATGTAATGGCAAGACCTGATTGTTTTTTGGTGAATTGGCCGAACCACAGAACGGACAGACAAGTTTCGTTCTCGTCACACAAAGGACATGGACACAACATTTCGCAGTATCAAAAGTTTCCATTCATATTTTTCAAAGACATTATAACATCTTTTCAGTTTTTAAAAATCAGTTTTAACAATATGGAAGAACGCACGAAATGCAATCAGCTCAATTTCAATGTGGCACTTTGTTTGCAAGTAATAACGTTTTTAATTGCTTATAATCCTGAGCGAGTCGGGGCAACATGCGACTCAGTTCCTCAAATCAGCGTTTTGCAAAAGCAATCGAATTCGTCGATGACAACAGAAATTCCGGTTTCAGCCGTGCATGACTCCGTCATCGTCACTGACGTGTCCAGATTTTCGCTTGTGTGTCGATCCACTCAAAATATCGAGTGGACTTATGAAGGAGAGGGGGTGAGTTATTTTATCACGTTTAATTGATATTAAAATTCTTCTTAATCCAAGTATAGGTCAAGGTACCTAAATACTATTGTTGTGCTAATAGGCTCCATCAAAAGTACGCGAGAAATCCGCACTGAACTTGACAGATCTGAATGCGAACCGCAGTGAAAGCAGCCCGACAACAATGAAATTCTGTATCAATTCCACATTATCGTTTCATCCAAAACCTTCCGAATTGCATGTTGATTTACCTCGTCTCACAGGAAAGTACATCTGTCGACAAGTTCGTGACCATTCTGCTGTATCGAGCGCTCACATTTTCTTCACGGGTACGTTTATTACGTTATTACTAATTACTTACTATACAGTTAGTTTTCAAATTATCAAAGCTATGGTTAACCAGTAGACAGTTGGCACGTACTATTAAATTCCACATTCATTTCTAGGTGAAAATGTACCAGTTTTTGTCAATCATGGGAAAAGTTTGACAATGCACGTTAACTTAACAGAGCCGGAATCACAATCAGAAAACGGAATCAAGGAAAATGATCGTCAACTTATTATCCCATTCTGTGTAACGACAAATCCAAGTGTGCACGTCGTTTTGCATAAACGGAACCATCAGGTCAAAATACAATTCAATTATGTATTTAGTTCATTTGATTCTTCTAGAATTTACATGCCTATACATCCCTGTTTGAATAATTTTCAGGGAGTCTATGAAGAACTGAACAACAGTAGCCACAACACTTTTGCGTTTAATCCTAAAGTAGGTTTCGTAACCAATATGACACAAAACGTTTTGGGAGATTACAAATGTACGTCGACGAAGCCTCCGACGAGCACGGACGAGGATTTCGTAATGTTTTCGATTTCCAGACCGAAAGGTACTAAGTTCTTTTAGAAAATGCTGCCGACGAAAGTACTTGAATTAAATTATTGGATTAAATAGTTTGATTCAATTGAACATTGAACTTTTGTCTCATTTTTAAGGTTTTCAAGTGTATCCAAATGTGACTGAAGTATATGCTTCCAATATTTTAAACTTTACTTGTGAATCGGAAGAACCTGTTTTCATGAAAGAAGTAAGATTATCAGCAGGTTCAAGCAGTGCTGCAGTCGAACACGATTATTTGTACCCGGAGGATGATGAAGACAGCATTGTTGAGACGACAGAAAGGACAGAAACAAAGAATCATGTGGCCAATTATTTGGAATTGTCACCTGCACCGGGAACTTGGGGCGAATTCCAATGTGTGTCAGAAAAGGATGGCAAGGTTTTGCATTCGTGGAAATACAGAGTTGTCAGTAAGTTTCATTTCAATTTGAACATCAGAATTTAAATAACTTTAACAGTGGTGGTTCATTCATGTTTGATATAGTTTACTGTACTGGTTTACGTTGAACTTTAATAACTGCTTTGTTTTATTAGACAAGAAACGTCAAAAGTTGTCTGGAATCAAGTTCAACAAGCGAGACAAATCTTTCGTCTGCAAAACTATGACTGGAAATCCTGGGAAATTGTCTTACATTAATTGTCAGACTCCGTCGGAGTGTCGGATCAATCGGATTTGTCTACAAAAGGTTGACATCGTTTTTATTTTTTCAATATCACAATCTATTTAATTTATAGCATGATACATTGATGATGATTTGATGATGATGACGGATGTGATGATGATGATTCATAATGATGATAGTTGAATAAAGTATTATATTAAATAATTAAATCTTTAAATCTGAATAGGCGGACGACTGCTCCGGATACTACAGCAAAAGAAAGATGGTTTGCGAGCAAGCAAATGGAAAAGGAGGAAATTGTGCCAAAATATTTCATCGTGGCGGAGCGGGTATCATTCGGTGTGTCGGCGAAGGTGTCGACGAAAAACAAGATTATTCGGAGCTTCCGGATGGAAAAGATTTACGCAAGTTTCACTAATTTGATAATTTGATACTTATTTTGGCTTTAAGACGACTTTAACTGTCAAGTTTCAACCTTTTGAATTGAACTCGACTCCTAACATAAACCAAATTATACCAAAATGTTATTATATTTGAACTGACGTTTAATTCATGTATAGATTTTGATCTCTCCAAGCTTCGCGTTGATCAAACCAAATTACTTTCTCGACTGGACAAAAATGAGACGATTTCGGATGCTGATCCCGTGGAAGCATTTGTTGGAGATTGGTTGCAATTATCCTTTTCATGGGTTAGTTACTTTTACATGGAACCACTCAAATGGGCATTTATCTACAACAACGGAAGTTCTGTTCATACAGGTAATGATTTATATCTGAAAATTGTAATTTTAGTGCCATTAAAACGGAAAATTCAATCTGATCTGCTTCGTTCAATTTTAGCTGACGAGCACAAAGTGATTCGAGACAACGGTTACTTACAAACCCGTACGGTCAGAGTGCAAGTGCCCAGTTCGGATGTGAAAGGTTTGGCAGCCCTCATTCCTTTGCGAGAATCGCCCGGGTGGAGCGTGTCAACCTTGTCGCTGCAAATCAAAGGCATGAGCTTTAAAATTTATAAAATATAGCGGTATTGAATGTATTATCGATCGTTTTATCAAAACATGATTTTGAAAAAAATGAATGCGATATATAAATGATGGAGATTGTTGACTGCCTCTCCAGGTGACTACAGGTTGTTAAACGATACCGAAGCACACAACGGTTTCACGTTCTCTTCGTCACCAATTCCGGATGAGGAACTAACAACGACGGATCCGAATGCAAACTATCATGATCAACCCCAAAAAGAAGACGATGATTTGCCAACGTTTACTACTACATTGGAACCCAAACAGTAGCTGTAGCTGTAATCGGAGAAAGTACAAATTACACGCATACTNCGGAGAAAGTACAAATTACACGCATACTAGAGTCGGACACTTTTCAGCCACAAGTTATGAGGACATCCCGAAAACGGAGATTTCATACAAATTACACGAACATACCGGATTTGAAGATAATGTCAATCAAATATACAAATTACACGGACATACCGGATTTGAAGATTTCAAATATACAAATTACACGGACATACCGGATTTGAAGATATCAAATATACAAATTACACGGACATACCGGATTTGAAGATATCAAATATACAAATTACACGGACATACCGGATTTGAAGATATCAAATATACAAATGACACGGACATACCGGATTTGAAGATGTCAATCAAATATACAAATTACACGGACATGCCGGATTTGAAGATGTCAATCAACTATACAAATTACACGGACATACCGGAATTGGAGACCTTTGACCTACAAATTACAGGACATACTGGAATCGGAGACCTTTGACCTACAAATTACAGGGACATACCGGAATCGGAGACCTTTGACCTACAAATTACACGGACCTACTCGATTCAAAGTGTCCGTGCTAGGAAAGGGTGCAAATTATACGGACACGTCGGACTGGGAGAACAAATATTGCGCATATGCACTGTAAGGATCACAACAAGCACAATGTACTACAAAATCCTATAAGTTAAAGCGAAATGCCAAGCACTTACTGCTGTAAACAATTAAAGTAAATTTCGAAACGTATGTTTTAATGTGACTTAGAACAGTCTCGTCATTTGTATGATTAAATGATTATAGAGAATATTTCCTTTTGGTATTATCATCGTTACACAACGTTATTCGCTATTAGTCTATAAGCAATACCATCGCGTGCCATACTGTCATACATACACGGATACATCGATTCTGCACATGGACTGCATCCTACATGTATGCAAATGCAAATACGAAATCTTTCCTTGTGTTTTTGCACGTTTGCAGTTTATCACGAGAATCCCACGGATGCAAGGTGAAGGAGTTCCAAAAAGAAAGTATGAAACGAATGGCAATATTGGAATAATTGTGGTGGTCTTCACCGGGAAACTGGAAAAATGAGGAATTGTATCTCACTTATTTCTCTTAATTGTAATTAGAGAGAGATGATTCTTATTTTGATTGTTTTAATTAGGCTATTAACTATTAATTGCGACACCAACATCACATCACTGATCACTCTTATAAAAAATGAGTGTGGCTCACTAGCCAAAGCGAAACATCTTCAGATTCTGCACATGGACTGCACCCTGCATGTATGCAAATGCAAATACGAAATCTTTCCTTGTGTTTTTGCACGTTTGCAGTTTATCACGAGAATCCCACGGATGCAAGGTGAAGGAGTTTGCGTTCCAAAAAGAAAGTACGAAACGAATGGCAATATTGGAATAATTGTGGTGGTCTGTACCGGGAAACTGGAAAAATGAGGAATTGTATCTCACTTATTTCTCTTAATTGTATTAGAGAGAGACGATTCTTATTTTGATTGTTTTAATTAGGCTATTAACTATTAATTGCGACACCAACATCACATCACTGATCACTCTTATAAAAAATGAGTGTGGCTCACCAGCCAAAGCGAAACATCTTCCAGATACAGATTCCAGATTGGTGCAGTCGAAAGGCGAAACGAAACCGTGAACGTCTCGGCATCTTTTATTTTCCATTTTTGAATTTTTATTTTTATATAAATCACACAATTTCATAGAATCATGGAATCGTACTGGGAAGCCTACTTAAACCTGTTTATCCCTTCATACGTAGTGGACCTTAAAAATATCACATGGATAGATCCAGTCATCACTCCATTTTGGTTTGAACATATAAAAAGTGAAACAGTGGAGCGTGAATTACTTCGGATTTCTCGTATCCGTGGCCCAATGTTGATTGTCGCCGTCGTCTACATGTTGACCGTGTGGCTTGGACCAAAGTTGATGAAGAATCGTCCGGCGTTTGAACTGAAAAGACCTTTAGCATTATGGAACTGGAGTTTGGCATTGTTGTCTACTGCTGCAATGCTGCGATCATACCCTGAATTCTATCACCATTTCGCCAACAGAGGATTTCACGAAACGTTTTGCGTATTGCAATGTGGAAGTGAAATGGTGATGTTTTGGAGTTATGTGATGTTATGGTCGAAAGTTGTGGATTTGGGTGACACGCTGTTTCTCATCTTGAGGAAGAAACCTGTGATCTTTTTGCACTGGTTAGTTAAAAATTTTCATCCAATTTCATTAAACACTAAATGAACATATATAAAGTACTTTTGAATTTGCAGGTTTCACCATGCGACCGTAGTTTATTGCGTGTTTCATATTGCCCCATACGCTGAACCGGTAGCTATCGCCACGTACATTAATTTCTTCATTCACTCAATCATGTATTCATACTATGCTTTAAGGGTAAGGCTTCTACTTCAGTAGACTTTATTTCTCTTAACCGTAAGTAAATGTAATGATGTGCACTTTCGATTTCCATTGATTGGTGTGCCTTGTGCATGTTCATAGGCAATGGATGTCAAAACACCAAAGAATATCTCCAAGCTGATAACGTACTTACAAC
>JABASF010002444.1:0-14769 GCA_019776145.1 Harlomillsia oculata
TTACTAAGCGAATATAAACCCTCGAAAGTCTGCTGACAACGAATGATCTCATAATACAACTCATCATATGAGGCTGGAGTCAACAAGAAAGTGTCCCCGTATGTAACGAATAAGTTTACAATGTTGACTATCTGAAGAGCCATATGAAAAATGTCAAACTTTTTCAACAGAGAAACTTCGTTTGAAAGCAGAAACTTCAACACTGTGAAAAAGGCAGTCCAAAGTTGACGCCAGTCAAAGCTAACTCTGGTACGTGACTTCTTTTGGTAGCAGAGGACACGATGAATAATGCCTATACAAACACCAAAAACGTATCCCTTAGGTATACATAACATCTAATTACACTCCATAGATTTCAAAATACATTACAAAGTCATGGATTGTACGATTATACCGATAGACTGAAGGTATATGTCGAAAGGAAGTCGCTTGGTCAAGTGAGTCATCAGAAATTCAACCATGAGATCGATCAAAGAGCAGACCAAAGGAGTCGGTGGAGCCAAATCCGGTGATATCTTGCGATGTCGCATTGGTACACGATGCAGTTGAACCTAACAATGTCGATATAAAGTTGATTTTAAAAATTAAAACAGATTACTTCAATGTACTACTACAGAATGTTAATTTTAATTAGCATTTACGCTTACCCGAAATACCAAATGAGGATCACTCATCAATGCATTGGCATACTGATCTTCCGAAATGCAAGTCAAGATTATGAAACAAAGTTTCACAAGATTAGAACTTGACTCAGTTTTGATGTCCTGCATTACCATAGATCTATAAAACAATAAAAATTGTAAAAAAAATTTCACAGAGTTACAAATATAAGTTTCTAATATTACACATTTATTATTATAACGTACGTGTACTCAATGTAGGTGACCAGAAGATTAGATGGTTGAATTTGCAATGGAGACGTCACATTCTGAGCCAAAGTGTTACAAGGACTTGTATCGGTTTTAGTATTCGCCAATGTAGTAAGAAAATTCCGATTCAGATGCACAGCTTCGTACATGGCCAACAACAAGCCTATACGAGTTCCACTGTAAATAAAGAAACCAAATTTTTAAACAGTTCACAGGTCACTAAACAGTACAAAATCCAAAATAAAATTTTAAAAATCCGTACCAAAGGCTTTCGTTCTTTACACTTTCGTCTGTAATGAACATTGATCCCACCATTGAAGTGAGTGACTGTAGCCAACTAGAATTATTTTCAAGTTCCATTGTATGCTGCATACAGAATTCAGATAAGCCAGCAGTGATTGCCTGCAAGACATTAACAAAATCCCCTTATAAAACAATTGTAAATACTATGAAATTAAAAAAGCAGACATTAGAAACGTCAAACTTACCTGGCTGTATCCATTCAAAGTCAAATGATCATCCACCAAAGAAAGTCTGACTGCGCAAGTATTGGGTCGATCCTTCTCAAAATTCACCAAAAGTGTCAAAATAATCAGACAATCATGTCCAAATTCAAGTCGAGTGTCCGTTTGACTCAACAACAAGAACACACTCTCCATGAAGGTATGATTATTGAAAATATATTCCATGATTTTGTTCTTGGATACAATCTCGGTAGAAGTCATGATCATGAGAAGTGCATGCATTGCCGACTCCTTTACACAGCTTGGATACTCACCTGTAATATTTTCCACAAAATACAAAACGTATTACAATGTTCCATAATTACTTCCAAATTCAATAAGAACTCAAAAACAAATACACTACTCTCAAATCTGGACTCACCAGTAAGAATATTGCCAGTGTGTGTGAGAAAGTTGTTAATCACGCGAGTCGCATTATCAAAACCCATCAAAGCGTCCAAGAGATCGTATCCAAATTCTGTTTTGATAAGTTTGACAACTCCATCCACAATTCCGACCATTGTCTATGGTTTACAAAAAAATATTAGTCCACTGAATCAAACCAAAAAACCGTACCATACACACACAATTTAACAAGAGTATCACAATGAATGATCTATACCTGGTAAGAATTACAAATCTTAATATTTTGAGAAGTAGAAGTCTCTCCGAGTACATTGACACAATGACAAAACAACGTTCGAATAATTGGTTTGAGTAATGGCAACTGATCCCCACGCAATTTGCTCAATTCTGCTTCCAGTATGTACGCTTTTGGTTTAAGCAAAAAGAATTCATCCCAGAAATTGCTATTTGACAATGACGGATCTTCTCCCTATTAAATTTCCAAACATATGAATCAAAAAATGTAAAAATTTCTCCCCCCCCCGTATATACACGTTCAGTTTTTCCAAAAAATCAAATTAATTTATTATACACATAAATGTGTATTAAATTTGACTGTATTTACCTGTAAAAGCTGTTCGTAAATCTGTACAATCTTTTCTTTAAGCTGCTTTTTCCCAAGCGAATGTGCGGATGATTTTCTCGACATTGTGAAAATGAACTAACTCAAATCACTAATGTTGACAAATTAACCTTTTCACAATAGCTAAACGGTTAAATAAAACCCAATAAATTAACCGTTAATTAATCAATCAGTCCTGTCATCACAATCACAAATTTACAAAATTCTGGATTGTGTGACTTTTGTCCACTAAAGTGGAACCTTCAATTTTGAACGTGGCAGGTGGATGCGCGACGAAATCCGAGCGGCAGCGCAGCGTCTAGAATCCAATTTTGCAAATTTTGCTGATATTCTGCGATTCTACCCAGAGCAGAAGTTTGCTGATATTATTTTATTTGCTGATTCCTCTCATGCACCATTTTCCAATTTCAGTACGTTGTAAATGAAATAAATGCTTAAAATCCAGATTTATGAACTTGTTGTTTGAATGATGCAAAAAAAACGCTTATATGAATAAAATTTCGACTCCAATTGATCATCATCATCGATACTTTTTAAACGTTTTTATGTTAACAATAAAAGAATAATACAAATAAGAGTTGTTATGTACAGAAATGTAACATAACAAGAGCGGATCGTTTAGTATAAAACAAAGAACATTCATAGAATATTGTAGTCAATCGTGAAACTATGTTTTATATTACATAATAATCGTGACTCTTCAAAACATTATTCGTTTGTACGTTATGATCCTGTGATACTTTTTTAATTAGTAATAACCATGTACGTCAATTCATAAAACATTTCTCAACCAACTCGTCGTGATAACAATTCAGTATGGACAATAATCCTTATTTTAATTATAAATACCATCATTAAATTATTACAGGTAACACAATGACATTTTTATACGAGTTCTGAATGAAGATCACTATATTATTATTTATTATATATTTGGGTTGAGACAAATATCGTAAAATATTAACAAGTAACAAGTTCTTTAATAAGTATTTTATTCCTACGATATGTCGTGATGTCCATTATTCTTGTAAACTACCAGTCTATTGAAATCTGCAGTCAACTAATAAAAATGATATTGTTTCCTACGGTTATAAAAGCATAAGCAAGCACATATTGACAATTTCTAAGAATTGAACTAAATGCAACACAACACAAGTTAACTAGCACGTTGTCTGTCTATGGTCAAATTATCGGGGCATATCGATGGAAGGTCATTAATTTCCTGTTATGACAAGAATTTGTTGTTTTATTGTAAGGAGAAAGTTGGTTTAACACGGTCAAAATTTAAATTACTTCAATAGTTTATAAATGCTTTGTTAGCTAAGAGGTAATAAATAATCATACTATATTTTTCCATATTCACATGGTACAAACCGTGTTAACGAGATACACCAAAATTTGCTCCCATTGATCGTCTTGATTTCTTGACAGTCTCTTTCTCAGTGTCTCTAGGTGTACTTCTCTCATTTGTCCCACAGTCTGCGACAGTGAGTTTCGTAGTTTTAGCTAAAATAACAATTTCTTCTGTTAGTCTGACATTTAAAACTGAAATTTACAAACATTATAAGAAAGATAAACTTACACAAGCATCTGTCAAGTAGAATACTCATATTGTCCATATCATTCACGGATGCGGTGGTTGGTTTCTCAGACTTCACAGAGGACAGGTGAGAATGTAGGACTGGTTCTTGAGGAACGGTAGCCATTGCTCTGAACACCTGTACCGGGACATTAGTGTGATCAAGGATGTACTTGTCACCACGTTCATGACTGGCCTGCTGAGGTCGGGAGTTGAAACCCTGTGCAGGACCCGTTACAGTCCAGTGTGCCGGAGGCTGCGGTGGAAATATAGGCTGTGAAGGTGTTGGAACTATCAATGGGACAGAATTTTGAACAACAAAATTGTTGTTCATGAGTACTCCAGGTTGTCCAACGAAAAAAGGTCTCGGGTACTGTTGCATTGGATTTTGGAAGAATTGCTGTACTGGTTGTACAAATGGGCGATTAAGCTGTTGCTGCTGTTGATGAGCTATCGAATGCTGGACGGGAGCTGGACGAGCAGGATTAACTTGAACGTTGTTCAGTTGCTGCTGAGGTGGTTGATGATGTGATTCGTTCTGTTGTTGCCGATGATGAGGTTGCTGTTGTTGTTGCTGCTGGAGAAACTGTTGTTGCTGCTGAATAAAGTGTTGTTGTTGTTGTTGCTGTATTACCTGCTGTTGTTGCTGAAGAATGAGCTGCTGCTGTTGTAATTGATGAAGAAGCTGCTGCTGTTGTAATTGAATTTGCTCGCGGTGTTGTTGTTCTTGTCGATACTGAAGCTGTTGGATCTCTTGCTGTTGTAACATTTCCTGCTGCTTTTGAGGATCCTGATGTTGCTCTTGTTGCATGCTCGCTTGTTTTGTCACTTGAGCAATCAGAGCTTGAAATTGTTGTTGCTCAGTTTGCGGCTTCGGCTGCTCAATAACCACATTTTTAAACTTGTCTAGAATTGAATCATTTATGGTTGTTTGAGTACGAACAGGTTGTACTGTTTGTTCCTTTCGTGATTTGATTTTCATGCTCTGCAGCATAGGTTGAGGTTCAGAGGAAACTGAGACGGTTGAAGTATTGGACTGTTTTGGTTGAATCAGCAACTGCAACTGAGCCTTCAAATGTTCCGAGTCCATGTCAGATTTAGATTTTGAAGCAGGCTGTGGAACTTGAGGTACAACGTTGGCAACAGGTTTCTGAATCCTGGAACTGTTCAAAAGCGCTAGTAAATCGTTAGTCTGTTGGGAGTTAGATGATTTGCTCCCCTGTGGTTTGATTGGAGCAGCAGGCTGGGCTGATTTAGAAATCACATTTTGAATGGATGACTGGAATGCTTCATTAAGCACTGATAGTGCATTTTTTTCTTTCGCAGAAGAAGTCGTGATCGTGTCCCGAGCCTTTGGTTTTTCTCGTTCCTGAATTTTACGTTCTTTTTGAATTTGAGAGTTAACGTATACGTCGTTGTTTGGGGGCGGCTGTGGTGGCCAACTCTTTTTCATCTTATCACCTGTGCCAGAACGGACAACAGAACTGTATGAAAGCGTCGAAACGTCATTGGACTTGGTCAGGGATTTCGATTGCGTACAAGTTTGTAGCAAATTCTTTAAGTCCTCTTCTAAGGTTTTCTTTGTAAGAACCTTGATGTCTGCAGCCGATGCATTAGGATTGAGCTTGACTTGAACGCGGGTAGAAATAGTTTTAGATCTGGTCAATTTATGAGGCTGAGCTTCATCCTTCACCTCACATTTCAATTTCAATATTTGGTAAGCATAGAAATTTAAAAGCTTCTGCTTTGGCGGTGGAGATGAGCGATTAGCAAGTTCCGTCGGTTTCTTAGTACCGCCATTTATTCCCAAAAGACAAGCCAAATTCACTGTGAGATTTTCTGCTTTTTTACTAGTCGCTTTCTCCCCATCAATACTTTTATCAAAGACGTCAACAATGGGATCGCACAAAACTACGTACGAAGGTAAACTTGTTGCACTAGTTGATCTTATGGCATCTTCAACCTCTTTAGTAGCTGTTGGCTTTTGAATACCAATAATTGTACCCCTTTGACCTAGTGGAACAGGGCAGCCCATGTCGACGCACACAACGCGGTCCAATAGTTTAAAATCGGTTTCCATTACTGGCTCGACACAACCGCTATCCAAACCAGGCTGTGGCGAAATTCAAAAAATATAGTATATGAGTAATGCTTATCTACTAAATAAATGCGTTACACAAACTAGAAAATTATGGTGAAATTACCTTATACAGTTGATTAGGAGTCACCTTAATACAGACGCTTTGCTTAGTAGCAGGAGACCGTGACTCATTCATTTTTAGTACAGCAGTCCAAATTAAGTTTATATCTTCGTCATCAAGGATATTAGAATTATGAGGAACCTTATGCAAGTCATGAATACCACGTTTCTCCAACCATTCCACCATTTCGTTCAATCGTTTATTTCCATCTTGATTAAAGAAATCGGACGCCTTGTAATTATCTCTTGAATTTTGTATCGCTGCCAATGAAGTTAAACGTCTAACAAATACCGGAAATGCCTTCACAAAGTCTGCAAATACAAAAATGTCATAACTTAATTCTCCTTCCAGCCCAAAGCCAACAGTTTTTAAAATCACTAAACTAAATCACTAATTATTATTTCTTCAAATATGATATGCAACACACTCACCTTTAACCAAAGCAATTGTCTTTGCCGAGTACAACCACCGCTGCTCAACCCTTTTGGTATAACCCCGTACTTCCAAATTCTTTTTGTTGAACTTCAAATTTAAACCGACATTCGTAGACTTATATTTCCTTGCTAATGGAGGAAACTCTTCCTCTGAATCTGACCTTGAACCAGACTCAGCGTTGTTTTTTGAAATGTTCTTTTTCGGTGACGGCTCTTTGTCATAATCCACAATTAAAGCGCCTGTGATTCGATTGAATAAATTGTTGTCAATTTTGCATTCGCTGGCTGCTGTATAGCTCGGCTGATAATCCATGCTATGTATTTTCCTCTCCCGCATCCAATCCTGTAAAAATGACAGCATGACACAAATTCCTTAATTTTTGTTTTAATCCTTCCAAAAGTCCCAACCCTTAAAACACAATGTTCAATGTTCACTAAAAGTAGAAAACGTAAAACTTACTCTCCAAGAATTGAAGGACACATTTCCGTTGTCGTAAAGATCAACTAAAACCAAATTCTTCCCCTCGTATCCTTTTACAACTCCGAATGACCCCATATGTTCTTTACTTGTGACAAACACTTCATCCTCAACTCTGAATACATCCCTGAACGACTTCATAGTGGATGAATCAATTCGAAACAATTGGATTACGTCCTCGTCAATTATGGCTGTCTTTAATGAGTATGGACGCTCCAGAACGCTCCACTGTAATTAATTAACAAATCCAGATAAATAAAACCGATTTGGCTCAGACGAAACCACAAGGTACGACAAACATGACCATGCGGCATGCGGACTGGAAGGATCAGAGCCAGAACAAAATGGAGGATCAATCAGGGGAGATCAGAGTCAGAAGGAACAAGTTCCATTTCCATGAAGAACCTCAGGGAAAAACCATGAATACACCTCAAATCCCTCCTTTCTACCTCAATCTCCTCATTTGTTCGTCTCCACTCTCCACACTCCACACATTAGTGATCGGACATGAAAAAGTGCGGAAATCACTGAGTAATCAAGCGCTAAGATCCGCATGTGTTTGTGTCCCCGCCCAACAACGAGGGATAACAAAGGAACTGTGAAGAAACCCCCTCTTTGATTGTACTCCGACTCCGCCGCCAATCTCAAATCCCGCCACTCGCGTGAAAGGTGCTTTTTAACCGAGAATGAAAACTAACTACAATTTGTATTTTTATTCAAGTCTAGTTTTTTTTACCTGATTTTCAATGACAACAGTTCCGTTTGGTTGACACCGTATTTTGCGACCCTCCATTAATTTTGCCATGACGTATACTTTTGGACTACCTATCATTATTCCTTTAAATTTCAAGTGTTGACTCCGAAGGTCTTCCGTTGCACTTGCAAATTCAATTGCACTATAATAGTTCGAAGATATTCGTTTTGAGTATTCTAAATTAAACAGAATGTAGTGTTATTTTTTCCGAAAAAGTTAATAAACATTGATGGACAATATATTTGAATAACTGAAATGAATTTACCGTCCATGCTGTACTTCATGTCTCGGGTCATCACATTAGTGACACAAGCCAACGTAAGGTGCGGCCAGTTGACCCAAATCATTTTGCCCAGTAATTGTGTAGACCATGTTTTATCGGGATTGGGTTCTTCATTATCTCGCATGTCAATAATCAAGGAATCTTCTTTTGATAAGAAGTCGAATACTTTTATTTCCTCCTTACTCAAGGAGCTCTGAGGACGAAGAACAAATTTGGCTTTTCAAACAAGGATCCATATGATCGTAATTTGGGTAAGTAATAATGAGCCTTTAAAGTTAAAGCTTAATCAACAAACAAACCTTGTGTGGGATGGACTTCAAAGACGGAAATCCTTGGTAGATTTTATGTGGCATTGCTCTAGAATGAACTCCTTTAGGTAATAGCTCGGGATTGTAAAGTAATTCATAAACTTTATCCAATGTATAATGTGAGTTTTGCAACTCTGGAAAACTAGTTCCAGGAGAAAGGATCGGGCCAGTTTCTTCCTTACAAGCGCTACGACATTTACAAAACATTAAGCGTACAGTAAAAGAAACATTATATTCAATTACGAGTTTGATAGATTTATGATCATTTTACCTATAGCAAAGCATATTCCCTCTGGAATTCCTGTGCATTTCCTCATTAGAAAGTTTTGAGAGTTCTTTGTCCATGGATTCAATTAGTTTACCTTCATCTATAAATGGGATGAGCACAACAGCTTCCCAATCTTGTTTTTTGCCGTTTAAATCTTGTAAAAACTTTGATGGGTAGAAATGAAGGATTGGAGAATTGGCTTCCGTCATTAACCACTGCCATGTGAAGCAAAACATCATTAACTATTGTTAAATTGTTCATACTAATCACTAATGAATTCGATTTGGTGATACTGTCAACTCACTTGGAAGCAATGAGGAAGTAGTCGTTTACTCTGAGACGGTAGCACAGCTAGCAATTGTTGAAAAGGTCTAAATGGGTCTCCTTTTTCAAATTGAATGTCATAGTGACTAAAATGTCTTAGATCTGATGCATATGGAGCGTAGTGAGAGGGGAAATACCAACCCCAGGAACTCACTCCTTTGTAATAGTACAAAAGGACCCATTGGATTGCTCTAATGTACTCTTTTGCAAAGTCTCGAACTGCTGCTTTGTTAACTTTCATTATCTCAACCTTCTCACTATAGTAATTTCTCTTATTTTGAAAGAATTCCAAACGGAACTCTTGAGTATCATCTGCAAATAACTCTTCATCATCCGAGAATACGTCTTTACAAAGTTGACCATTTTCATCCTCATCATCATCATCGTTGCAAGCAAAAATTGATTCTTCAGTTCTTGGAATCAATTCTTGCAATCCTAACTTTAGTGACAAGGGAACTGCTGGTTCCAATTCTTCTTCGTCAAAAGCTTTCCCATAAGCATCGTCGAAGTCAAAATCTTCAAACTTGAATGTAAATGTAAACAACCAAATTATTATACTTGCCCATACCATCAATAGAGGATCCATCATTTAAAAATCAAGTAAAGTATACCATTTTTTCACCAAGGACGATATTTTTTCCAGTTTTAGATTCCATGTATTTCATGTCGTCATACGTTTCTCGAAAAACATCTAAATCATATTGACTAAGGCGTCTAATAAATATTTCAAAACGACGTAGATTTAAAATCCCTGCTTCATTTAAATATCCGTCCAGTTGTGGCAATACTTCCATGTAAGTTTGATATATCATTGGGAGAGCCCCTTTGTTAATATGGAAATGAGGTAGATTGGGAACAAAATCATTTCCCACTAAAATTCCCATTAAAATCCAATCGTCTATTATACTTTCCAAATCGTATCTGCAAATATCATTAAAAACAAATGGTCAATGGTTTTATACATTTAGTTATAGGTGTAGGTGTACAATGGTCACATTATACACCGTGGAAATTCTTCTTTTTGTAAAAACATTTTACATAGTTTAAACATACTTCATTGTAGTGTGATTTTCTAAATCTTTTCGTAAAGGGCTAAATTCTTCATCAATGTAATCCCGAAGTAATGACAAATGTAACAAATAAAAAGTCATTTTTTCCGGTAAAGTGATTCTGTAGGTTCCGGTTGCTGTGGATGAATCAGGTGGTGGTGGAACCAATGTCTGACTGTCTTCAACAACGGATTCTTTGTTAATCCCAGGAGGTGCAGTACCAGTTTTAACTAAATTTGCAAAGGTCGCACTGCCCAGTTCACCTGGAGGTGCTTTCCCCATAACTTCCTTAGCGTTAACATTGACGACGGAATCATCTGCACGGAACACAGACAAATTCGATAGATCAGTTTCCTTGCGAGTTGAACTATTTGCCTGGTTATCTTTCTTCCCCCGTTGTTCACGCCTTTTTGGTCTATTGAACTTCACTTCTTCCCTACATAAAGGACAATGAACAAATCAGTATGAATCTCAAATATCGTAAAATGACATTCGCGTGCCATACATTGAAAAAATACCTCAAAAGGGAAAATTTCAATTCATGAGTTGACAAGCCCAGCATAATCAAATCAGCATCCAGACCGTATAAGCAGTGTGTAGACTCCGCATTATAATCAGGTTTCGATCGAATATGTCTAATGAAATCCATGATTTTGTGCTCTCCTTCTCCTGGAACATCGTGGCCGGATAAGTAAATCACAAGTCCTATAAAAAATGAACGAACATGAAACATGATCATCTACAGTCTACATATATAAGAAGAGAAAACTGAAGTACTAACAGTCAGATTATCCTTATCATGCAAATATGCAGAGCGTTCAATTTCCAGTTAAAAATGAGGTAATGACAGTTAAATTTCAGTTAGTAAGTGTCAGCGTGAATTATTAGGTCTAACCTTTTCGTTGCCATAATGGATCAGTGGAAACTTTCACTTGAACAAAATACTTGAGGTGCTCATGTAATCTAGCCATGAATTCTGTTCCAGGAGTGATACAGTTGGAATCAAATCTTTCTTCCGTTGGTAGTTTCTCTCCTTTGCGAATAGCTTCCGATTCTTGTTCTTCAGCTAGTCGAGCGGATCGGAATCGCCGACCGCGTTGCTTCATTTTCAAACAAACAACATAAAGATTAATTTAACTACCTTACTCTATAATTAATTTGCATAATACACAGGCTATATAAGTAATGTGTAGCCTTCATTACTTGGTTCATCTTGGCTCTTGGGGCAACCCCATCAATTGCCATGAAAAATACTTTCCTGGGTTTGATCAGTTTGAACAAGAATTCAATATAGCGAAATACATCGCGAAATATGCTAGATTCTGGTATTCGCAAATGAATATCATCGTCGTTGGGATGAGAGCACGCATGGATGATTCCATTCATATCCAGGTAAGCATTATCAAATTCAGGAATCTGTAAGTGTACGGGAATCCCATTATATTATAAAATTATAATCTTATTCCTTTGTCCAAATGACGCATTCATAATTTGTAAATGTCAAATGTACATGAGAAAATGTCAACAAAAACACTTTATACCTGAAACTCCTTGATCTTCTCCGAAAGACATGGATAACGCTCCGAGATCCACTGATAAAACTTTGGAACACCCATATTATCTATTTAATTAGTATTTACTTTCAGTACACACTGTCAAATACTTTTAAAAAACTGCAACAATGCTTTGTCAATTTGCTAAACCGCAACTAAATTTTTAAGAGACTTTCAGTTTTTATCCTAGTACATGTGATGAAGTCATCAGTGTTGTATGAAATAATTAAAGTGTGCGTGTCCAGTGGATTTACTAATGACACGTAAATGGGGAAATTTCAAACTGTGTTCCCGTCACAGTTCAAATAAACAGTGACTCGATGAATTTTATGATGACTTTTTTAAAGAAGCGTCGATTAGACTTTCTACCTTCTGAATGTGTGTTGTTGGTTATTTTTGGATGCTTTTTGATCCGCTTTTAACTCAAGAAAGCCACGAACCGCGCCGTACTCACAGATGGAGTCGATGGAGCATTTCTGCAATACAAGAATTGTTACGTGATTACAGCATGACTTTGCTTTGTGCCAATTTTAAATGATTCATTTTCCTTCGTTTTTTACTTGCGGAAAATATTTTTCGATCCGATCCATATAATATTTGCAATACAAAAATATCATTACACTTACACCAACCGGGTTGCCTTTTTTCAAAATTTATTCTAAGGTTTAGTGTTCCTTCTGGTGTTCGGTTCGTTGATCAGTTGTAAGTTTTCGATTGTAACTTGTACGTACTGTTATAGTTGAAGAACTTGGGTTTGTTTCTTGTTTGAATTCGAGGATTCGTGTTTGAGAAAAACAGTTGTTTTTGGTGTATTCATTTTTCATTCATCACAAACGTTGCTGAATACGGTATGTGGTAGATTTTTAATCAGCTGTAATTTAATTGTACAGTTTGGTTTTTCAAAATGTGGTCAGAATTATCAGAGGAAGTAATTAGATGAATCGATATACTAAATATTTTGTAATCACTTTGTATTTTGTGTTTACGCATAATACCTGTGTTAACATTTACGGAATGTAGAGGTACAAGTTTGATTTTTGAGAGGTACTAATGTGAAATGTATTATTGTTTGTTTTCAGGTTATTTTTAGTGCCTAGGAATTGTAAAGTGAGCAAGATGAGTACATCCACATCCTTAAACCCCGAAGAAGGGAAAAAGAAAAAGAAGAAGCCTGAGCTCCCGATTTTTGTAATAAAGAACACTGCCGATTACCAAAGAATGAAGTTGGATAGACTCTTTGCAAAACCAGACAAACCCGTCGTGCTTCCAGTAAGACCGAAAGAGAAAACCCTTCCGACCCCGCCCGAATTTGTGAGAAATATCATGGGTTCCAGTGCTGGGGCTGGGAGTGGAGAATTTCATGTGTATCGTCATTTACGACGCAAAGAGTATTCTCGTCAGAGAGCAATTCAAGAGAAAGCAAAATTGGAAGATTTAGACCAACAATTTCAAGAAAAATTGGATAAGAACAAAGAACAGGCTGAATTGAAAACGGCCAAGAAGAGAGCAAAACGTCTCAAGAAGAAGATGAATGCTAAGAAGAAGGCTAAATTAGTGAAACAAAATAGCAATAATGATGACGAATCCACGGATCAAAGCAGCTCTGAAGATGATGACGATGACACCAGTCGTGAGAATAATGATAGTAGTAGTAATCATAGCAGTAGTAATAGTAACAGCAAATTGAATTGCAATGACAGTGCTGGAATTTAATAGAGAATGTATTTAGTGATTGGAGGATGTCATTAATGAGTTCTGGGTAGTTGTTTGTAAGTGTAGTTTAGGTTCACTCACGATGTCACGATTTGCGCACAGAAATTGACGACTGTGAAAAGCAGCAGAATATTCCAGGTTCAGGATGATAGCGTAGCATGTCTTTGTGGTTGAAAAACAAAGATCATCCACGTTGAATATTGCCTTTCATTGTTTAAAATATATATTGTTGGATAATTTATAGACTTTAAGAAAGTATTACAACTGAATTTGTGAGCAATAATTCTATAATGATTAAGATTTGTACCTTATGTTGGATAATTTATAGATTTTAAGAAAGTATTACAACTGAATTTGTGAGCAATAATTCTATAATGATTAAGATTTGTACCTTATGTTATCAAGTTAATGCATTTGCCTTGTCCTTGCAATAAAGCAAAGTTTCCCATTTGTTATCTATTTCCGAAATCAAGGGTTCATTTAAATGAGTTCATTTTATCAAATCATGTTTAGCTAATGGATTCCAGTTGTCAGGTACGCAACAGCCATTCAGTACCATCACTGTCTGACTAAGAATTCCATGAAATGAAACATTAGCACTTTGAATTCTTGAATCTCTAGAACTTATGAACATTTTATAGGTTTGCGATGTGTGATGTTTCTTATACGTAGTTGAATAGGCATTTATTTTCAGACTGTATTATTGTAAACAGCGACTTCAAATAGTCTCACCCATTCCCAATATAAACTAAAGGTAATTGATAGTGAATGACTGAAATGATCTTTTCTTGTGAAATTGACAATTATTCGATAAAGCTAATGTCTGACTTCTGAGACGAGATGAATGCGTCACATGATCGCGAGTTTAGCATGCTGCATATTGACATTTCAGGAAGCCACTAATTGGAGCGACTCTGAGTATAATTACGATTTGATACTAATAATGATGTGCCTATCAACAAAGACGCTAATGACAATGAGTTAGGATAAATTTAATTACACTTTGGCTACTTCTTATTGACCCAAACATAGCGAGCGAGGCCACAGTCATCACAGTTCCTTTGCTCAGGAAACTTGTTGCAATGATGGTAGGTGATCAACCTTGTTAATTTTTCAGTGCTTTTACTTAAGACAGTAAGACTACATACGATAAATAAAAACTAATGAAAACTGTAACTTTCAGGTCTTGTTGAAAGTGTTGTGCATTGCTGTGTGCTTTGTGGTTGTCAATGGTCAAGATGAGACTAAACCAGAAGTTTCTACCCCGGTGCCGGTCACAGTAGCACCAATCGATGTTACCACCCCGACGACCCCAGTAGTCGTCACTACTGAACCGACAGTGGTTGTCGACAAGCCATCAACTGTTGTAGAAAAGCCACCCCAAATTGTGTACACCTATGCAACTGTAAACAATGCTATGTCCTATGTCTAAAAGTTACTACCATTACTAGAATACTGTATTCTT
>JABASF010002445.1:0-14748 GCA_019776145.1 Harlomillsia oculata
CATGACTGGCGCTTGGTCACTGGTTCCGTTTTATTGCATATGAATTCTGCATGCTACCGGTAATTGCATGTTCCTTTGCAATTCCTGTACAAAATGTGATGTACAAGCTGTTTCTCTCGGTGAATTGGGCAGATTCCATCACATAACGGGCTTCCTCATGCTTTGCCATGTGGTGCGAAATTCCGTCTCTTTATGAACCATTTACGTTCTTTTGCAAATAGACACAATATGCCCCGACCAGGCGCCAAGCCAGACCATCGCAAGCCTTTAAGACCATTTTTACGATCCCAAACATTTTGCTCATCTTCAACTTTATATTCAATCACTAATGAATTAAACAAGCACTGACCTTAAAAAACGATCAATAAAATTCCTACAAGCACCTGTCGACTTTCCTTGAGTCATTTATGCGAAATTAGCATCGCTCTGGCTCTGTTGATGACTCTTTAGACAGATTTCTTTTTGCACAATGCTCAACACGGAATCATTTTTCATCCAAATGATTTACCAATCGTCATCCATCGTAAAAGGCAGCTTGTTGAGCTCGTTCGTTTTGTGTAGTTATCCGTGTTACTGTTATGTTTTGTCGTAGCATCATTATCGCCTACATATGCCATCAAGATAGCAAAAAAATGTACAAAAATCTGTCAATCGCAATAAAAGGCAGACAGACAGTTAATACACACCTTCTTGAAATAACAAATAAGCATAATTGGGAAGGAATGTGTGTCAAGATGAAATTGCAGGTTTGGATACTAACGTTATTAAGGATGTGTGAAATGGCGTCTCGGGAATTGGAAGATTGGAAGGTTATACAATTTGAAACAATATCGTCTTTTGAAATGATGGGATTGTGTAACTATTTGTAAAATTGCATTCCATCCAAGCGTCCAAAGTGTTCAAGAATGACGATGGTGCTTGTGAATGAGAGAACGACGATTACGAAGTGATTAATCACTTGATTAGGTTTCAGGAATCCAATCCAATGGAGACGTTTGAGACATTTGGTGCTTTGCAAACTTTGCTCATCTTTTTAGTGCCAAAAAAAGCACAAAACGACGAGACTTTTTGGAGACATGAACAAGTGACATATTTCCCACCGCGGTGAAGACCAAATAGTCATTTATGATTACGGACAGTAGCCCCAAAAAAAGTTGGTTCGTTTATGCTTTCCAAGCTTCACTGAACGGGAAGTGGAAGTGACCACAGCAAACGTAGACATAGCGACACCGTCGTCGTCGTCATCGGCAAAAGAAAACTTCATGACTTCACGCTGAGGATGTGCAACTTAGGAGAATTGTGTGGGACTTGGCTTTGTTCAAGATTGCTAAAATGCTAAGCGTGGACAATTTACAATGAAATGAGCTTTACGACCAAAACTTTTGTACGATAGGATTTGCACGTTTTGTAAACATGGCAAAATAAACGAAACTTTATAGACTCTATACAAATAGTTAATTAGTTCCAGAACGCTATGCAATGTTAACCGTCGCTATTAGCATATGACCCAATTATTAACCTAATTACTAATTTCGGGGGTTGACCGTAATTCTAGTCGGAATTCTTTGGACACTCATCCATTGACCGTCGCAAACGTCCCCGAATGTCATTTCGTGTAAAGGACGTCCTGCAAGGGCATCCGGGCCTCTGCATTTGGGTTGATAATCCCACACTTTGGGGCCATGGTCCCGAACCCAACTGAAATCCGAATTAACGCCTTGTAATCGTAATCGAGTGATTAATAATCTTTTAATTAGCTTAATTAAAATATGTTTACTAAATCCAGGTGATAAATTATCGTCAAACGTATCTTACTTTGCCAGGTACAAAATATTGCAATCACAATTCCACGCGTTTTTCCCTATTCGAATCGATTCCAATTTGACCAGGCTTTCCAAAGCGTTGTCTTCAACGTACAGAAGGTCGTTTCCATCCAAACCCCTACAAGAAGGTTACTTAGTTACTTTACTGCCACTTTTTTCATTATCATTTGATTCCACATTATAAATTAATTAAAATTAAATAGGTGATTTTTTGCGGCAATGTACATCTTTGTAAGATTTTCCAAAGGTAAAAGCACATCAGCGCCAATGACAGTCAACATGTTATTCTCCAGCAAAAGCCAAGTGACATTTCCCAACCCTTCAAATGCCAATGGTTCCAAAGCTTCAATCATGTTTCCACCCAAGTGAAGACGATCCAATGTCTTCCCAACGGAAGAAAACGTGCCGTTTCTTAGAACGCTAATTACATTTCTTGAAATGTCCAAATCCCTCAATGACAAAAGCCCTTGGAACTGCATCTTCTCCAGATCCGTAAGCATGTTATTAGATAGTCCCAAAACGGTAAGGTTCCTCAAATCACTGAAAAGAGATGGTGGCAAGTCTTCTATCAAATTCTGGTGTAAGGTCAAAGACTGAAGATTTCTAAGCCCTAAAAATGTCGTCGGGAGTAATTGTTTTAATTTGTTTTCTGAAAGTTTGAGGCGCTTCAGCTTTTTTAGAAATCTGAATGGTTCAAGTGTAGAAATCGAGTTGCTGGATAAATCCAAATCCTCCAATGCGACGAGTCCATGAAAATGTGTCCAGGAAGTGAGACGGTTTCTGGACAGTTGAAGACTGTTCAATGTATTCATTCTATCCCAAATTCCAACTGGGAGATCCGTCAATTGGTTTTCTGAAAGATCTCTAATTTTTTTTCAAAAAAACGGAATTTTAGCCATATGCTTTCAGTGAAAAAACGGAAAACCCATAAAAATGCCTTATGAAGTACCTACAAGCTTTGCAAATTAATCAGATCATTGAACATTCTTGAATGTAGAGACTGCAATTGATTTCTCGCTAACAACCTGCAATAATAATAATTATTATTATGACCGTCTAGCGACAGGGCGCTCCGAAACATACACCGCGATACACCTTAAATAAATACATAATTATTAACTAATATAATAAAATCACAAAGGACAGCGAACGGCATTTTACAAATATTTCAAGCTTTCCAATTCCTCGAATATGGTTTCCGGCAAGTACTCCAACCTGTTGTCCGAAATATCCCTATAATTTCATATCCCTTAGCATTAATTACCAATATTACTCTTTCATTTCAATAAAAATGATCGATTGATTCATAAGAATGTTTACAGTTGAGTTAAGCGTGTCAATCCTTTAAATGTGTGTTTGTGAAGAGCCGCGATATTGTTAGTTCCCAGATCCCTGTTGTATACCAAAACGTGTTGGAATTTATTATTATTTTTTTGAATGCATGAATTTCGAAACGATAAAAATCTCTCAAAATTTCTTACAAAACAATTGTGTCCGTGGGCATTGTCTGCTTCCACGGAATTTCCTTCAATTCCAAACGCCAACAATTAATCGAGAGACTCGGCGGTGTGCAACGACAAGGACCTTCCGAACATGAATTCCATCGGAGGTTGTCAGTAGAAAACGTCCAAACTGCAAATTAATGGTAAATGGCGAATGACCCACGACCGTACGACGTACCATGGATTTAACCCAACTATGAAATCTAATTAATTAATTATTTATTTGCGTGGAGTACGAAAATAAAGCTGTGTCGTGGAAAGCATCAAAAAATCAAACCAGGTTGATCCAGGGAATTAACTTTCCATTGTAACTCCACATTTCGCTTGTCCAATGAGCTCATTAAATCACAAGCTGTTAAACTGCAAACTTGCGTATCCGTCGTATTTTGAGAATCTTCCTCATTTTTATTAACCGTGGATTCAAAATCGAATTCAACTTGAACCACGGCAAAGGCTGGAGAAAGATGATGATTTATCAGGGAGGTTAAAATTATAAATCTAGTAAAATATGACATGATTTAATAATTAAACTGTGAAAATACAAAGTCGGATGAATGGCACTATTTCTGACCTAAACGGAATGGACACTGAGTGAACGTTTTTTACGCAAGTTAGCGAATTTTCGCAAGCAAGCGGGTTGTGAGGTCAATGTTCAACCAATTTATTGGCTTTAATCATTTTTAATTTGAATCAATGGTCGACCTTGCTACAAATTAAGACAATTTGGTTTGCAACATTCCATCACTACCATGAAAATGTTTAGCGAAACATTCGGCCATCCTAAATATGCGACGATATGAGAGTCTCAAGTAACCCCAGTGTTTGACCTAATTAAAAATCGCAAATTCATTTGAAGTTAAGGAACCAATGCAATGGACCAACGGATTCATTCGTTTACGGCGTTTTTCAACATTTCCAAAGGCTCCCACAGACACGACAGGGAGGACAGATGACAAATCTCAAACGGCCAAATCCAGAACATGCCGGTGCCGGGTAGTTGCTAGACTACCCGGTCCGTCCCCGTACATCAAAACAAATCGTGCGGGTCACGTGAACGTCATTTGGGTTCTACGGGGTTCAAGACTTGGTGCTTAAATCGGAATTATACTTGGCAAATAAAAAGTAAGGTTAAACGTTAAATATTTTTTCTGAATAGCATGTGTGAACTTTTTAAATTTATTATCAGTTATTACTATTTATACGGTTTTATTAAAAGTGTCTGGTGACGCCTCGATTTTTGCTACGACCAATGCTACTTCTATTAATGATTGGGACGAAGATGAGGATTGTCCGATTTCACGGGACATTGCTGTACCTGCACAATCTGGAGTGACCACAACCGATTCCGAAACGAAACATTCGGAACTGGAGAATGGACATGCTGCTGGCGATGCTGGACGTCCTGTTGACGACAACCGGGGTGACGGTCTTAATCAGAATGAAAATGACAGTGAAGATGATTCTTGGGAATGCTCTATCATTTCTAATAACTCGAACAAAGAGACGAAGAAATTTCCTAAAAAATCTCCCAAATTCCCTGATTGTGGGGCACGTGGGGAAACGGGCGCAGTGAAAGTGAAAGCACCCGAATCGGGAGTTGACTCAGTTGACGAATTTGATGATGCCCAAATTGTACCAAATACAAAAGTAAGTCACAGTCACATTATTGTCAGTCAGTCAGTCGTTACATTACAACGTTTCAGAGTTACAGCTCACAACACAAACACTAACTTCGTATTTTAATTTTACTCATTGTCATCTGTCATTGTCCTCATTCTCCTCATCCACAATCCACATCCACAACAATGATAATGTAATACCTATTGATCTATTAATCATTGTCATTGCACTGTACTTAAAGCACTTTATTATAAACATTCAAGAGGCTCCTGACCTATACATTTTGGTATCATAGATTGCATATTAATTATTACTTTATTGTCTTGAGATTCTTATCCTAACTTAATCCTCCTCTTCCCCTTCCTCTTCCTGTGATGTCTTAAGAGTGTTTTGTGGTGGATCAGAGTCTTTAATCTCATTGTCATCATCTGCTCCAGTTTCTTCATCTTCGTAGTCATCCATGTTAACTTCTCCACATTTCCCTATGAAAATGTCCTTTTTCGGGCGACCGGAACTGTTAGCCTTTGCGTTCAACTGGGAATGCATAATATTGAAATTGAATTATAGTTTAGTTGTTATTAATTTTATAGGAAGATTAATTAAATCAATTAATCAAGTTTGTACTTTATTAAGTAGCGACAATCCCGACACGATTTTCCCCACAACGACATTCACTCCGTCCAAGCTTGCCATTTTCCTAGCCGTGATTATAAATTGACATCCATTTGTGTCTTTGCCATGGTTGACCATTGTCACGATTCCGGGAGCATTGTGTTTGAGTCTGGAACAGCAGTTGAAATTAGAAAAATAATTGTGAGGTAGATTATGATTGATTGATTGATATTACTTGAAGCTTTCATCAGGGAAAGAATCCCCGTAAATAGAATTCTGCTTTCGCTTCCCGGGTTTTGGAACGAGGTCTCCAGCTTGATACAAAAGATTCGGAAGGATCCTTGACATTTTAGAACATTTGTAGCTCATCCCCAATTCCCCGGTACACAGACACCGGAAGTTCTCGGCTGTGAGCGGAACTACGTCAGCTCGGAGCTCGATGACAATTTTCCCGAGCAATGTACATTCTTCGTATAAATCCATGAAAACTACTGGACGAGAATTCATTTCTGCATTTCTTAACGCCTTTTCTTTGTGAATGTCCCAACTCATGGCAATGGGCTTTTTCCAGTACAAAGGGAAAACGGATTGGTATTCCATCTTTTGTTCAGCTATTTTGTAGTCTTCAAGTTGATGTTGACGACTGTACATTGGTTTCTGTAATTCGCAAACCATAGGAATTGTCAACATTTATCGAGATTTTATTTTTAATTGGAAGAGTCAGCCAATCATTGATATTTTCATTTACCACTTTCCGAATTCGTTCCACGAGATTCAAATTGTCAAATGTCACACGAAGCATTTGGTTTCTCCGACTTAGGCACGATAAATTGACAAATGGTCTTTTTGTAGTGAGCCAGCAGTCCACTTTTTGCTGTAAAAACCAATATTTTCAAATGCGTTTCACAAAAAGTTGCATTTAATATTGGTATCAATTTAATACCAATTAATTTACCCCGTTCTCCATAATTTTCGTAATTCTGTCCGTCAATATCTTATTTTCCTTCTCAATACGACACAAATTGGAGTAACATCGATAAATCCAAGTTTTGTGCGTATCATTCGAAAACTTGCGACATGCTGCGTGTCGTGTAGTGTCCACACATGCCTTTGCCTTTTCAATCCGGAACCGGTGAAGTGCATAGCAGAATGACCTATCTTTCGGACTGTAAGGGTCACCGGAACGATGAGCTCGAATGACTTCTTGTTTAGTATTCCAGGCACCCTAAACCATTTTCGAAAAAGGTTTAATCGTCATTCTATATATAGCAATTTCTTTTTTCAATTCATCCCCTACTATACGACATTTTACGTTACCGAATGTGACAATTTTGGCGTATGTTGCTTTGGCCGACCCCGGATTGGGATTACTGGACAAGGTGGTGGAGCCTTGAATCCTTCCTTGGCTAATGGACTTTTAGAGATACTACTTAGGAAGTTGTTTATTTTTCTGAATGTTAGGTGGGGCAGTAGCAATCTCACGGTCAACTTCTGTTGTCGACATTCTATTGACTTCTGTACACGGAACACAATCTTAAGTGTTTAATTCAATTTCCAACTTAAGTACAATTCCTGGACTGTTCCAGCAGAATTCCAGGTGAGGTACATCAAAAGGAAATGAGTTTCCAGTTTCCATAGGATTTCTAGCTTCCAATTTCCTATTCAGGGCCTCGCCATGTTACAGAGGGAAAGTTGAAGGTCAAAGGTAGCCGTAAATATAGGATTTTGATCCCCACATTTCTTCTTTTATGTACAATAACAGGAAATTGAAATCAGCGAATTTGAATAAAATGTCAAAATTTTTTGTACAAACTTCAAATAACTGAACTGGAATTTGGATTTTCCAGAATTTAAAGATGCATGCCAAAGTGTACACGTTCAGAAGAGCTTATCATAAGAGGTATTGCATCTTGCATGCACAAACGCGTGAAATGTCATGCAAAAGCAAACGAAAGTCAAATTAAAATGTGATGTTTGAATGAAGATTTTTTTCAATTCCAGTGATAACAATGTCGAACATGCCGGACCAGCCGGACGATCGGTCAATCGCCAACCTTCCAAAGGGCAAAGAAGCACGACGAATTCCAATTCAAATTCATATCCGTCAAAAAGTCCTTGCACTGAGCGACGAATTAATACCGGTGAGCCTACAAAAGCATTGAACTAGAATGCATATTTTGATATACTTTAATTACATATCGAATAAAAATAATCATTCAATTTGCAGACACTTCATCAGATCAGAAGAAAGTTCAAAGTGCACTACTAGACATAAATACTGTGTATGAGAAATCCATCGGGTTGACCTATGGTTTGAGTCAGCAATCCAAATGTCTAGAGGTGACAATTGACAATTCTCAAGGGTTTTTCGAATTTATGCCTTCTCAGCATTAATTTGATAACGAGATATCATTTGAAAATTGTACATTAGAACGAAAATGGACAACTTCGCTCCGAGCTGGAGAATGCGTTTAGAGCAATCAAGACTTTGGAAGCTGATTTGAATAATAGTAAAGGGGAATCAGAGAAAGCGTGGAATGCACTCAACGAGCAGAAACGAAAGGAAGCCCAATTCCAAGAAATGTTCAATCANCTCCAAGAAATGTTCAATCAGTTTGAAAACAAACAGCAACAATGGGAATGCGACATGTGTGCTCAGAAGGAAGATAGCGACAGAATCGCTTCCAATCTCCGAGCTTCGGAGGAAGAACGGTTAAAGGCTGAAGAGGAATGTATGAACTTGCACGGATGTCAACAAAACATGATGAATGATTTGGAAAACAAGGAAAATCTAATTAATGAGCTCAAATCCGCTTTAGCCAAATGCTGTAATTTGAAAGCGAACATTTTATTACCACAGTCGTAATTAAATGATGGTTTAATATTTAAAGAAGATGTCTTTAAAAAATTTGTTTGACTGATTGATTGATTGATCCTTCGTCCATGTTAATCTTTCACAGGTCAAAATAACGAGTCCTTACAAAAAGACGTTTTCGATCTTCAGAATTCCGTTTACGAGTTGCAAGGGAATGTGGAACGAGAACGAAACGAGCGGAATTCTCTTCAAGAATCATTGGTAGGAAATTGTGAATAATTTTACATAAAAACTAACATTTTTTGATTCATTTTCCCATCCATTTTCAAAGGTACGAATGGAAAGAGATGGAACCGAAAACATGACGCGTTGCATGCAAGCTCAAAACGAGATCTCCCGTTTAAAATCAACAATCAGCAATATGGAAGTTGAGAAAGACAATATCTGCAAAGAAACAAATGAGATAATCAGGGCTCATCATACGGAATTAGATTCCCTCGCGGATAAAGTCGAAAGTACCAAAAAAATGTACGAAGAAGAGCGAGCCTCCAGAGAAAACCTGGAGAGGAAACTCCGGGATTGCGAAGACAGGAAAAGAAGAATGGAAGATGAGTCCAGAAACACGCAATCCTCATTTCAAGGGTACAACCGGAACTACGATTCCAAGCAGAGTTCCACCCGATTGAATCCCTGTCCTCCGAATGACTCCAAGACTAATCAAGGATCCAATAATGAAACTCGATCAGACAACAATGACAAGGTTACAGAACTGAATGAGGAAGTCAAAGAGTTGAATGAGGAAGTCGAAGAGCTTAAAACCAGGAACGAGCAACTGAGTCATGTGAAAGTACGTCTGGAAGAAAGCAACAAGAAACTAACGACCAATTTGGAAATGACCCAAAACCAAATCGTGGACATGACGGAAGAAAACTTACTACTTCACTCACAATTAAAATCCGCATGGAAGGACAATAAGAAATTGCAATCTCAGCAAATCACCGATCAGTCCAATTTGGAAACCTTGAAATCCGAGCTTGTTGAATCCAAAAGTCGCTTAGAAGATGAAGTCACTCGACGAGAGACTTTGGCTGAGAAAATTGCCAATTTCGGACGAAACCATTTAGAAGCTTCCCTTGAGCAACAGCAGGATTTGGAAGCAGCTCAAGAAGAGACTAAACGTTTGCAAATGACTCGTGAAATTGAGCGAGCACGTGTCGACTCTTTGGAACGTGAACTTTCCGAAGTTAGAAAACTTTGGGAAGCTGAAACGGCTGCAAAGAACGAGCTCCTTTCAAAAATCGCACATTATGATCAGGATCAATCTGAAATCCAAAAATTCGGGATCCAGCAAAACCAAGAAGTTATCAATGCCCGGAATGAAATTGATAAACTGGTCAGTATTCAAGTTGCCGAACGTATCCGAACTGACATGCTGCAAAGGGAGCTCATTGACACAAAAGGAATGTGGGAAGCAGAAGTGAAAGCAAAGGGCATTTTGGCTGAGAAAATTGCCAACTTTGAAAGACTCCATTTACAGTCCAATGTACAATTAACTAGCTTAATTAATTTCACTTCGAGAATTCGAATGTTGATCCGTGGCATATTTTTGACAGGCACAAGCGCAAGCTGAAGTCGATCGTTTGAAAGAGAGATACCGACAATTGAAAGTGAGATTGGCAACGGAACAGGAAACTGCAATGGTACTACAAAGCAAAGCGGATCAGTATCAAGAACAAGCGAGACTGTTTGAAGAACATATTGAAACGTTGCAATCGGCTCCTGGACGTCATGCCCTCATGAATGACGAAGTCCTCAAGAAAGTCAACGCTGATAAAGAAAGACTCATAGCGGAAGTTTTCCGTTTAGCGTAAGAAAGTTGTCCGAAAATGAACAATTATTTGTTCCAGGTACAATTTTGATTGGTTTTTCATGCAGGCAGGAAAACGCGGCCCTTCAGCACGATTACAAGCGACTCGCTGAGAATCTTCGACACAGAGAAGCGGACAATGTGACACTCAAAAATTTGCACACGGCAAAAGACCGTTTGCAAGAAGAGCTTCTCAAGCTGAAAAAAGCTCTGTCAGACAGGTATCTGGAAAATCTGGATCCTGAATTGGCTCAGATTAGGACGCAAACTGAGTCGGATGTGCAAAAACTCAAGAATCAACTGCTGGAGAAGGACATGCGAATTGACTCTTTGCAAAGTTTGTACAACACTTTCAAAAGCAAGTATTCTGAAGAAGCTCGACATAGACAAAGTCTCCAGAAGAAATTGAGAACGCTTGCAGAATATGATGAAGACTTCTTCCAGGCGGCTCAGATGAGTGCGAATAATACCCAAACTGATGAGATGCAAGGAAATGATCAGTGACCCTTGGCCCTTGACCCTTTACAAAAATAACGAGTGTTTGTGCTATATGCTAAGATTTAGATTTTATTATGGTCATTATCTCATTATAAATAAAAATTAGGAATAAAGGTCCGACAATCGAAATCCAATTTAAAAATGCATTAATTGGATCAGCCATGGACATATTTACGAATCTAAATCTATAATCTATAAAGCTTATAAAATCAAATCAAATCTTATAAAGTGGCTTAGGATTTCGATTGGCTTGCGACTGTTTCATTTCTCTGAACAAAGCCACGACGACCCAAATGAAATACAATCCAATGACAAGTGTCACTATGTCGTAGTATTTCGGTTGTATCCCTCCCGTTGGCGTGAACAAGGACACCGCATACAATCCAAGTGACACGGCCAATTCGCAACATTTGAAAATTATCCAGGCTTTCATCAATGTCAAAGATTTCTGTTCGCGGATAAAACAAGGCGTCAATCATCAAATTCTTTGCATTTTATATAAAAACAGCCTTCCAGATTCTCCAGCAACTCACCTTTTGAACTCCAGCAATCAACATACAAGCAAATATAAGCTGAATAATGGACAGAACCATAATCACGGCCATGAGAATGTACAAAAGTTGAACTGCGTCATAATAAAGTCACATTATTTTAATCTAATAACCTCATAATTATGACACTCATTAATTAACAAAGTTTGGTATTTGTTTATGTCTCCCTCCTCGTTTACACATTTCATGTTGATCTGAATCATGTCCTTTAGTCCCGTCGTTGAAAAACTCTTGAACTTTTGACCCTTCAAGGGTAATGTTCAATTCTGTCATGTTCAAGTGCTCCGTCATCCATAAAGCTGTAAATGCAAAGCCTGAGACAATTAGGCCAATCGAGGCTCCGATCTGTGAATTTTTGGAGATGCGCTAATTAAAACTTGATTAATGTATAATTTTAAAGTTGGGTTCTCTCACTCTGAGGTAACTTACAATTTCCAAAACAGCTATAATTATAGCCCCCGTTTTCAATTTCAAACAGCAACACGGATTCATTTTGAAAATATTTCAAACAGAAACCAAAAGCAATTAAATGCTGTCGTCGACTACTGCAACTGCAAATTCTCCTTTTCGCCTGAGTATTAAAATATGCAATCAATCGAACCAGTTGTATGCAAATGACATTGATAACACGGTTGTGTAGGGAGGATTATCTCTCTAAAAGTCTAACTCAGACTCTTTCATCTCAGAACTTCAAACCCTTCCTGTCCATGTCCGCTGAATCATTGCGTGTTTAGAGTTTCACAGTCAAGGGCATTTGGACAACGTCGATGCATGTAAGCACTCCAACTGTCAGCAATGATCTCAATTCTCGCAAATGGTCAAAATGATCACAAGTGTTGAATTCCAGGTATTGTATGTCATGCCATTAGAATTGCGCACTACAATCGTGGCAAAAATCATTGGGCGTTTTCATATCATTTTGCATGCGTTTCCGGTGAACAATAAAAAAAAATCAGGATTTTGTGTCTGGTCTGGATGCGATGCACGATTCCATTTCACAGAGCTTTTTAATACATGGAAAATGACATTTCGTCTGAATGCCACCTGGGAACCATTTTTCATCTTTCACAGGAAATTCCGATAAAATACAAAATTTCTGCAAAATGTTCGATGATCCTGTTGAATGGTGACACTTGCTTCAGGCTACTGACTTTATACACTAGAGCTAATTAATGATTACAGGTGGTTCGTTGAGGTTAGCACAGTTTAAATGGGTTTCCCTAATGAACTAGATGTTGAACAGATTCCTGGAAAAGTCCAGACATGGCTGAAAGGTGTAAGGAACTTTTCCTGAAATTCCTTATCCAGCTCCAGCTAATCATTGTTCTCGTTCTTGAGGATGTCGTCAGAGTTAACCTCATTGAGAAAAGAAAACGGTATAAATGATCTGTTGAGCAAGAGGCCGCGGATCAGTCATGCCAAAGCTCACTTAACTAATTAACTATAATTACTTTGTTTACTGTGAACCGTACGGCTGAAGTCTACTAAAATGAAAAATCAAAACTTTTCTTTGGTTTTTGGTACGATTTTTGTAACGTTTTTATTCTTCGCTCATGGGATTTTTAAAGTGGAAAGTATGACGATTAGAAAAGTGTCAGAGATTAAAAATGACACAGTGAACCATCCCGTGAATGGGACACTGCAAAATGAGACAACTTCAGACGAAGAAGGTACATTGGCCCCGAAGATTGGATTTTCTATGAACAGAGTCGAAAGCTTCGCTCAAGGTGAAATTAGACTTATTGTGAATTTTAATCGAATTTCAAAATACAATCATAATCAGTTTCAAAATTAATCGAGATTACATTTTGGATTGGATGTTGTACAGGATATGGCGGGTCTAGTCACACAATGGCACAAAGTCAAGGGTACATGCACGGGATTCGTAATGAGTGGACAGGTCAGTACCAGCCAATTCGAAATGACATTCAACAAAACAGCTTCAGAAGGAAACAGGGATCTGGAGTCAATAGTTGGGGCAGTTCATGGACACAAGGAAATCCAGGTTACAATTTTTTGATAAAGTGCAAATTTTGAAAATACAGCATCAAAATACAATTAATTAAAAATGCGGTCTGAATTAATTAAGGCTACGTGTCCGGTGGTTCAATGGGAGGTTACAGCGGAGGTCAAGGAAGCGTTAGTAGATACAACGTGCAAACGAACTCAAGATATGACATGGGAGGTGGACTCACAATGCTGACGAATTTGCCAGGCGCCAATTCCAGTGACACCAAATCTAGTTCCAGTGATAAGGAGTCTTCTTCAAGTTAATTAAGTAATTATTAAACCGCCAATTGACCTATTTGACTATATGCTAGCAGTTAGTACAAGTTTTTACAAGCAATGAAAATTATAACTTAATTAAAAAGATTTGGTCTATAAATAAATCCTATGTTATTCTATCCAATGGACGTTTCCACATCGCAGCTCCAATGTAATAGTTCATAAGAGCATTCACACCCTGAGGAACGGACTGAGGTTGCATAGAATACCCGGCTAACTTTGCTACCACTGGTTTCAAAGAGGTCAAATACTTTCTCCAGTATTTTCCATTAGGACAATGTCGCAAGTACGTTTTGAAAGCCTGTAAGAATTCTTGGCTAGCAGGTCGAACTTGCGACATGAGTATAAGCGTTCGGAACAACATGACCATTCCAGCACAAGCGTCCTCGCAAAAGAAGAAAACCGCCATGAAATCCGTATCCGGTTCCTTGAGAAGTTGGACCAACATGAACACATCAGACACAAATTGTCCATAGTTTGCTGCCATTGTTCCGCCCATACGTTTCCCAACCCAGGCATTGAACGCGTTAGATGTCAACATTAACCGATTGTAATCATGCATTAGCGTTGAAATGTTGTACGATGAGACGGATTCCGTTCGAATTTCCTTTCTGGATGTTCCAGAGCTCCTGGAATCGTTAATTAGGGACACAGTTCTCATATCTTCCTCTTCATGCTCTTTCATTGCATTTTCATGCAATTTTTGCAAAACCAAAGTCATCTCTTTCAAAAGACAAGTGTAGTTAATTGAATTCACTTCCAGGAGCTGAAGAGTGTACACTTGATTCATTCCAATGTGGGCCATGAACAGGAACTCATGGATTCCAAAGATGATTCTTGTTGGAATCGTGTCCAGCTCTTCAGGGAATATTGCATATGTGTTCAATGCGTACTTCGGGTAGAAGAAAAACTGAATGAAAAGTGAACTAGGACCGAGAATTGTCATTATCCTACACCGAAAACAATATATATTTTAATCATCAAAAATGTAAATTAATGGAGATTAAACTCAGGTCCTTTACTCATCAATGCGTTATGCGCAACAATAACAATCCTTGGAAAATCTTACGTGTGGAGTCTATGAGAAAATCGGGAGGTGAAGAAAATCTTCTTTGCAACATGTTCAGGTCGTCCCAATTTTCGAAAAATGTCGTCTTGGACTGTCCACGAGGAA
>JABASF010002446.1:0-14726 GCA_019776145.1 Harlomillsia oculata
GGGGGGGGGTTTCCTTTTTCGGTACATAACGAAGGACTGGACAATCCTCAAGGGCAATATGATTCTGGATTTTCTAAATGATTTGGCCTTTTGGCCTATTAATGTGATTTGTGAATGTGAAACATTTACAGTTTGGATGCCGGGTGTTCCAGTATACAAATAATAGTGAAATCAGGCGGGCTCAAGATGCTTCAAATTATTGATGATGGCTCTGGGATTCGTCGTGAAGATTTGCCAATTGTGTGCGAGAGATTTACAACTAGTAAACTAGAGAAGTTTGAAGATTTGCAAGTCATCAGTACGTACGGATTTCGTGGGGAAGCATTAGCTAGTATTTCACATGTGGCTCATCTATCCATTGTTACAAAGACTGGAGACTCAAAATGTGCCTTTCGAGCTGATTATTCGGATGGGAAATTGAAGCTGGATGAAAATCATAAAATCAAACCTTGTGCCGGACTTCAAGGAACCACGATTACCGTCGAAGATTTGTTTTACAACATGGAAACTCGACGAAAGGCAGTGAAAAGTGTTGCAGATGAACACAATAAAATTGTGGACGTAGTAACGAGATATGCCATTCACAACTGGAAAGTCGGATTTTCATTGAAAAAAGCCGGAGAAACGTCCACGGACGTCAGAACTCCTTCCAAGTCAAGTGCTTTGGATAATATCAAATTGCTGTTCGGTGCTCAAATTGCTAGGTAAGCCATTTTTGACCTTTTGACCTTGCCTCTAACCTCTGGAAATTCAGCTGTTTCGTTTTACGATTTTCCGTAGAGAACTTACAGAGGTTTCCTGTGAAGATAAAGTAACTGCGTTCCAAATGAACGGTTACATATCTAACGTCAACTATTCTACTAAAAAGCCCACTTTTATTCTTTTCATTAACAATCGTCTCGTTGAATCAACTGGTGAGTTCAAGTTCATGTATGCTCTCTACATGTTTTAAAAGGTTAAAAAGTGATTGTTTTTTGTGATTGAATTCATTCTTGTCTATTGTTTCAGCTCTGAAACGATCTATTGATTCGTTGTACTCCAGCTATCTCCCAAAAGGATCACATCCTTATGTGTATCTGAGTATACAAATAGACTCCAGAAATGTTGACGTCAACGTGCACCCAACGAAACATGAAGTTCATTTCCTTCACGAAGATGTTATAATTTCAAGTATTGCCACTACGGTTGAAAATTGTTTGCTTGGGTCGAATCAGTCACGCACCTATTATGTTCAGGTTACCGATTTACAAATGAACATGACAGATGAAATATGTAATGTTAATGAATGAATAATGAATTTTAAAAAATAATAATTGAATATTGAATGGTGTGTGATTTTGCAGTCACTTTTACCAGGAGCAGCAGTTCCGGTTGCTACTAGTATCGGTTCATCTCGTAAGCGTCCACCCGAAAGTCCTGGTTGTTCTCAAGACAGTGCCAATGCCAGTAGTCAACTAAGATTTCATAAAGACAGTCCTAAAACCTTGGTCCGAACAGATCCGAAAATGCAGAAATTAGACAAGTTCCTTACCTCCACTCCAAATCCGGACACGGATATCCAAACTTTCGGAGAATCACCGTCTCGAATTTCAATCTCGTCATCGCAGTCTGAGGGATCTGTAAGAGAGGTTAACACTGTGCTTGATCAGACTTCGATTCCTACTGCACTTCCTAAAGAAAAGTATTTTAATGGTTTTATTTCCACTGAATGCCAAAAGATTTGTTTGCACCCTATGTTTTCGTTGTCACTGCTCACGCTGATGCTTTTTTTACACAGAAAAAACAGGGATATTCGACTTCAGAGCGTGCGAGCGATGAAAGGAAATGTTGAGCGTGACTGTCATAATGGGTTGTTGACGTTATTTAAAAATCACACTTTTGTTGGCTGTGTGGACCGATCCAGAGCTCTTGTACAACATGACACAAAGTTGTATATGGTTAATACTTTCAAATTGAGGTAAAAAGCAGTACTGATAAGCTAACTAGGTAAGCTTGAAGAACCGAGACAATCGAATTATAAAAATACTTTCCTTTTCTTTTCTTACATGCAGCGCTGAATTGTTTTATCAAAAAATACTTTACGCGTTTGGGAATTTTGGACAATTTCTTATTGATGTAAGTTTAAATATGTTTCTTTGTGTTTTTTTGTATCTGAAAGTTTTTATATTCGATTTGTATAATACATTTGCAATTTTAATCACAGGATCCAGTAGCAATCATCGACCTTGTTAGGGTTGCCTTGCAAGATGAATACGCCGCAACGCAGACTGCTGAAGCTATCGAATTAAAGGCCGGAGAAATTCAAGCTTTGTTGATGTCCAAAGCTAAAATGCTGGATGATTACTTTTCCTTGACGTTCGATGGAAATAAGTTAATGGGTATCCCGATGCTACTAGGTAATCCAATGATTTCCTCTTTCTAAGTGATGTGATATGTCGTGGTCGTGTGCATTTTCAAACGGGATCGTTTCTAATGTCTTAGAAAATTACGTTCCATTCATGAGTGGCATTCCCAATTATTTGGTAAACTTGGCCCGAAACGTTAACTGGCAGTCTGAGCAAGCGTGCTTTGAAACATTTGCTCATCAGACTGCTCTCTTTTACGCTATTCCCCCTGGAGGTGATCACGAAAATGACGAACTCGCATTGGTAAACTACTTTGCTGGTCTTCTAAAGCTCTTTCAATTCAATAATACATTTTAAAATTTGTTTAAAATTCTTGTTTAGAATGGCCACACCTATAAGTGGACCATTGAACATCTGATCTACCCTGAAATTATGAAGTGTCTACAACCTCCGAATAAATTCGCTGAGGACAATTCTGTGCTCTTACTGGCCAACTTACCGGATTTGTACAAAGTCTTCGAACGCTGTTGAACATTAAAAATGTAGCTAACGTCCACTCGACACTACGACAATTCCTGTTTGCTTTGATGATGTTTAACGAATGAATGATCAAAAGTCCTATGATTAGTTTGAGTTCACATTGCTGAATAATTTGCTGTACTAATATTTAATAATATGCAATATATTAATATTAAACCATTAATGTTCAAGTTCAAAAGCTAGACCTGAATGGTAACCATTGTAGATTAAATTGAAATACCTTGGATTTAATCATTCATTGCACATGCTTAGTTGCGTTTATTTTCATATTTCTAACTATTGAAACATGACAGTGTTTTTATATTTTTAAATAGTTCTTTGCTCCAGTGAAATCATTAATCATTTCAAAACTCCAGTACTGTTGATCATATACCATGACATGTCCAGCACTCCGCATAACCAAATAATGCAAATTCCTTGCACTTTTTTTGTACCCGGCTACAACATTTTCGACACGCCAAATACTTTTGGTGGCGTTTGCAAAGTCGTCTTTTCCACTCCAGTTCAAAAGATGCAAAAATTTCTCTACTCCTGGAACGTTCACGGCAATGTCCAGTTGGGGAGCTACTACGAGCGTTTTGTAGCCTGCGTCCAGCAATTCTTGAAACCAAGGTCGAACAGATTTGCAAAAGTCAATGTGCATTTTCCCACCTACGATCGGACTGGAAGCGTTGTACGTTAAGTTACCAACGTTCAAAGCTCTTCTCACATGCGGTAGCTCCGCGAAACTTGCATAGTACAGCAAATCTGGAGATATGGACGGATCCATGAAATTCATGTAGGTCAGATACCCTGTAAAATTGGAAAAGGAATTTCCTGGACCGGTCATGAGGCCTTTTAAAACCTCGAAACATTGCAAATAGTTCCCATCTGCAATATGTTGCTGAATCTTCTCTTCTTCCTCCAGGAAATGGGATAGTTCCGTCTTGTCGATTAGACCGATTGTGTGGAGATATTCTCCGTACTGCAAATGCGACACGGGGTCAGTCATTCCGGAAATTGCAAGAATACCTTTCAAATTGATCTTGAATGGAAGGTTTTCGTTTTGATTCTCCGTATGGATTTTGTACGCGACTGAAGAAGCGTATTTACCTACGTGAATGAAGCGAGAAGGAAACAATCTCTAATCATAATTTTTAAAATTAATGACTTATAAAATCAAAAAATTACATTTGGTGTTCTAACCTCCGTAAGTTTGCCCACCCACATAAAAATCTTTGTCTTTTTGCTGAGGAAAGACAGTGAAGAATTGTAACAATGCAGCGTAGACATCTCTCGCCACTTCTTCTTGTGTTGTGACGTAACCTCTGTCATCATCCGTGAAACTGAATCCCGTTCCCACCGGAGTATCAATGTACAGCATGGAATGTGTCATTGACCAAGAAGTATTTCGTAGGGTCAGATCCATTGTTGAATTAATGTAAAACGGTCCATGTTCCACGAAGAGATCAAACAGTGTTGACGCTCCAGGTCCACCGTTCAACCACAGGATCACTGGTGCATTTGGGTCTTTGTTCTTGAATAATGGAAACGAAAACGATCCTAAACATTTAATTTACAGAAAAGTGGTGAAAGTAGTGACGTCATTCATTCGTTACCTGAGCAGGAAAGTACCAAAACCATAAATTGGAATTGTACTCGGAATTTACAGTGAAAAAGCCACTGTAGCTGAGCACGTCAGTTAAATTCTCAACAATGGATACAAATCGAGCTTCATCCAGTTTCCCTTCTCGTATCAACGGTGTGAGAAACGCTTTTGGTTTCATGTCCTCGTCACCGCAAGAAACTGTCGACATTAGCGTCGCGAATAAAAAGATAAAACTGATCGCAAAATTCGAATTTTTCATTGTGACGAAAGCTTAAATTGACACGGAAAGGTAAAAAGGAATACTCTTTGAATTGACACAAGTACAGTTTGCCTATTTTCAATATTTTTTAGTCCCCCAACAAGTCCCAGCTCACAAATCATGCAAACATCAGTCACGATCACGAATGACGATACAAGAAGTTTTAGAACTTTCTTGCTTATATAATACCGATTAAACGTTATTTTTAGATACAAAAATGAAAAACCATTGAAACTCCATTGGATTGCAAACTTGCAAGTGTGCAAAAACGTAGTTAAACCTTGAACTCAAGTGTGCTTCGCTTCCAAGTGATGATTAGTCATTACTGATGATGATGAGCATGAGTGATGATGCGCTGAAACCGTTTTTTGGATTTATCATATTTTTTACTTGAACAATCCATTAGACTATCATTTTTTTGTCTAAACTATAATGGTTGATCAAATAATTACGCAACATATCGGCAGTCGGCACAGCTTTATATCTTATAAATGCATGAAAGGTGAACTTGGATTGGATGCATATGCGTCCGAACCCATTTTTAATTAAAGTCAAGTCAAGTCAAGTCAAGTAAGCCTTTATTTAACGTGCTGTTGATATCGACTTGCGTCGTTTTTCACACCAAAACACGATCTTAAATAATAACAATATTTTTGTAAATTTTGATAATTATACGAGACAACTTAAAAAACATTGATGACAGAAACATAGAATATAGCAGCACAAGACATTGTAGTATTTTAATTTTAAAAATGTACCCAGATACTCGTTACTATACTATCCATATAATATAATCATTAACAATTCAACCAGTATAAGGGTTATTTCTTCTGTCAGTACACCATTCAGTAACGGAGCGTACAAACGATGGCAAAGTAAGCTCTTCGAAGTTCCATGTTTTTGGTAACGAGTTCCAAAGAGAGCTTGCCCTATAAACTATCGAATTACGGAAAATAGCATAGTTGGGATACGTAAAACTAACAAGTGGGATTCGTCTTGATGTCATGGTATTAGAAGACCGATTAAAGAAAGCATGATAAAATGAATCCTCATCTTTCAACGCATTAAACATCATTGTTAATAAAACCATTTTGCATCTTTCAGAAAACGAGAGTATAGAGAGACGATTACATACCTCGTTTTTTGAAAGAAGCCATTGAATAGGTACTGTACGCGCCCTTCTGGCCTTCCGATACAATGAAAACCTAAGTGCAACAGATACCAATCTACATACTTTACTAAACCATAACTCAAGAACAGTCTCAAATTGACCTGAGTAAAGTTCAGCTGAAAAATCAACAATCGGAAGCAAATAAGATTTAACTAGAGTTAAAAACACATCAACAGGAAGTACTCTCACAAAGCCATATAAAGTTCCACAGGCGGAATTCAGCCGTTTTGTAACCGTATCAACCTGCGATAAAAAATTCAGGTGCTCATCAATAATGACACCCAAGTATCGGAAACTACTCACCCTACCCAACGAGTGACCATTCAAAATAACTTCAGGAATCTCACAAGGAACTTGGCTTCTTCTTCTTTTTATGATCAAAGACACTCAACTATGGCTTTGTAAATGTATTTTCCGTAAAAACGTTTGTATTTATAAAGCAAACCAAGAATTAAACAGAATTAACACAAATTGACAGTTTTAAAGTAACATTTCGGGTGTCACCATTTTAATGACACGGGTAACCCGTTCGACGGCACGGGGACTCTTCTAATCGCCCGTTGCAGCATTTTTGCCTCTTGCATGTAACTTCACTCCCACAGTCACATTCTTCTCCATCTTCCACAATTCCTAAAAGAATTTAATTATGAAACCAAAATTTTATTCCGTGATTTTTTTTGATTGATGTTGATTGCATGATTTTACCATTTCCACAAAATGGGTGTTTGTCCACATCAAAACAAGATGATCTGCAAGAGTTCAAAGTAGCAGACACGGCTCTTTTGGAACAAATGCTAAACTTCTTTTCTTCTGGAGAAACTTTGTCTCTTAAAATTGTGGGCCACATGAGGTATCGTCGCTTGTGTCCATGAGCGTCAGTGAATTCGTCGCATTCCTTCTTCCCAATGGCGTCTGGAGAAGCTCCGAAGGCCTTGGCAATCTCAAAAGCAGTGAGATGAATCAACTGATCTTCAGTCATGGAAGAGAAACTACCCGCTTTATTATTGGCGGATATAAGAATTGTGTTGGGGGAAATGTCATCCACACGAAGGGCGCAAATGCCACCTGATCAAAATCAATGGATTAGTATTTCATAATTTTTTAAAAAACTTGTCTTCATTATAAATGTTCGGAATCATAGACATTACCTGTCGGACCACTACTTTTGGCAAAACCTTGGCCTGGAAATCGTTTCATGGTGTATGCAACTCCGAGACAACATTCACTGAAATCCATTCTCGACACCAATTGGTACATTCCGTTCATCTCGTCCTCAGTTAAGTTGTCATCAGACGGAGCGGAATCTGCAAAATTCCAATCCAAAGTTTGAGAATCCCAATCCAGCCCAATGTTATCGAGATGACCGTCTGCATTCCAGTCGGTAGTTCTAAAGATCCAGGAAACGCGATCGATGACATGACCCAAGAACATCATGGAATTTGACAACTGAGCAGTTTTGTTGAATGCGTAGTATCTCTGGAAGGATTTGTCACTTGCCAAGCATACTTTGCACACGTAGCCTGCTTTATTTCTGTACAGGAACAATGGATCACCTTAATTAACAGCTTTTGATTCTATTTAATTATTGCATTAAGATTAAGCTAACCGAATTTCTGTATTAAATGACATCGAAGGCAAAAGGCAAGTGTACTTATACGTCGGGCTCAAAGCGGACACGGTCACGGCGCTCTCCTTTCCTCTGAGTGTTTCGACATCTCCGCCCACTGTTCAAAACAAAAATGTCGCATAGTTTTTTTTTTTAATTTTCAAAATGGTTTTCATGTAACTTACATTCTTGCAACATGGAATTCTCCGTCGGACGGAATGTAAACGTCTTGTTCGAATCTGCATATTCAAACATACATTATTTCTATCAACTCTACTCTACTACAACAATGGACAATAATGTCTACGAAAAAGGCTTTGTACAAGATAATGTCACGGATCCATCTTTCGTGACATCCAGTTGCATTCCGCTAACTGAGAAACTGAGTTTATCTTTGTCTTCCGTTTCCATTTTAGGAGATCCCATCATAACGAACGTGTTGTGACTTGTAGTGAAAAGGAGAAAACTTCGTCTTTGAGGGTCATTCTGCTCTTCCGTCGTAGTGAACAACCTCGTTAAACTCGTCCCTTTCGTCACCACTGCATTGTACTTTATGGAGGGTGGTCCGCTCATTTGCATAACCTGAAACGCGATTGATTTTAGTCGTTTTAATGCGCAAATATTTTTATAAACTAGAATTGAAGTTCCTTAGGTTGAAGTGTATTTAAGAAAAAGATTTACCGTCAAAATATTTTTAAAAATTTTATCCTTTCGTCGCAATGGGTTAACGAGTTTTTTAACCAGTTTAATTTCTTCAATGACATAAACAACTGGGTTATTTGTGCCTGGTTCATATTTGAACACTTCTCCGTAGAAGAACCTTTGAGAAAATTTGATGAAAATTAATTACATTGAAAAAATATGATCGTTCAGATTCTTCAGATATATGAAAACTTTGAATTGTGTATACGTATTGACAATGCGTCCCGTGACCGTGGATCCTGGAGACCTAACCACAAATCCAGAAACCTTCAATTCCCTCTGTTCATGCATGTTGTCATCCAATCCTTCAAGGTTGATCATCGTGTCCTCTTCAAAGATGAGGTATTCTCTGTAGATACAAATTTCCAGGGAATTGTACCCTTCACCCCGAACATCGGGGATTTTAAGACGGAACACGATACATGGCGCTTTGTCATTGTGCCATTGGTACTTTTCCCTGTATGGAATCTGTCTCCATTTGAACCCGGTATCGGTGTTTGTTAAAGTGAACAAAGTGGGTTGAACTACGTTTGTAGCGGTTCCCTTTTTCAGATCGGTGGTATCGGGTTCTTCCGGGGTTACAGAGTTGTCTACCGAATTTGGTGGTGGTGGTTGCTGTTCGTCTGGGCTTAGTTGGCTTTCATTATCCGAGGATACAGCACGACCTTCCGCTTCTACAGGTTGGGTTCCACCCGGGTCTTGTTGTAATGCATCTGCGTAATCTGGAGGATTTCCAGCTTGACCTCCTCCGTCTGGAATTGCAGCACCGGGGTCATTGTAATCCGTTGACGGTGATTCGGCCTCTTGGGGTTTCGATTCGCAGACTTGTAAAATCCAAATTGAGACAACTGTCGAAATCCACAACAATTAAAGTCTTGCCAATTTAACGATCAGTGCCAATTTAAATGAAAAATTACCTAACACAGTTAGCGACAATGTCCGAAACTCCATCTTTTGAAGGTTTCAAGTGTACGAAACGACAGAAACTAAATGCTACAAATCAAACTAAGTTGTCGACACTTTTTGGGCGTTTGCCTTATGTTTCCGCCTTCGAAGAAGAATGACAATGAAAAAGTATTTATTGTTTTAGTTGATCAATTTATTGATCCAAGTCGTCATTTAAGGTTAATGAACCTCTAAACTTCGTCTTCTAGGAAAGTAACAAGGAAGTGTGCAATGGTGAATATAATAGGCCATAAAAATGTCATTAGTAGGCAGAGTGGGACAAAAAACAATTCACATAATTTTATTCCTTTTGTTTTGAATTGTTGCGAAACTCTTTTTCCAATTTGCTATAATTTCAATTTCTCACTCATTTTTATACATTTTAATAAGTGTATTTACATTTTACTGTATAAACTAAGAATTTGTAGTTTTGCGATCATGTAATTGCTAATAATTTGACATTAAAAACACCAAAAAATTGGACGGATGATATATTCTGTCGTTTAGATGGAAAAGAGGTTGATTAATTTAATTTGGATGGGTATGTGAAGAATTAACCAGCCATCATCTCAAGGAACTCATCGAAATCCATAGTTCCGGAACCGTCCTCGTCGACTTCTTCAATAATCCCGTCCAATTCTTCTTCGGTGAGTTTATCGTCAATTTCTCGCAAAATCTCCTTGAGTTGCTCCGTCCGGATGTATCCGAGACCTGTATCAAAAACAGTATTGGCAATCATTCAACAATGCACGTCACGTTTTGTGCACCCATGACTTTAATCATATTTCAAATGCGCTTTTCAATTTACATGCTAACATTTTGCAGAATTTCTGAATAACAGAGATTTTTGAATCAATTTTTGCATATTGTGCAAAATAATTACCTTCTTTGTCATAAAGACGGAAAGCTTCTTTCAACTCCTTCTTCAACTCTTCTTCATCTTCCTCAACGATGAAGTTGGCAGCCAGAATTGTGAACTCCTCAAACTCAATTTGACCAGATCCTAATAAAAAAATGAAGGTTTTCGATATCAAATTACAACCTTTGATCATGAGATGACCTTATGACCACGGAATTTTAAAACAACCTTACCATCCTCGTCAACTTCGGCAATCATTTCATTCAAGGTCTCAACTGTGAAAGATGTACCCATCATATTTAAAATCTGACCCACCATCTCAGGGGTGATGAAGCCTGTTCCTTGCGCGAAGGAGTCGAAGGCTTTCTGCAAAACTATGTACGTTAATTAAATTAATTAAAATCAATCAGAAAATGTAATTTATAATCCACGCATTTTAAAAATCTTACTGGCAATCTGTTCCTTGTCCAAATCTGCCATTGTAACTGTCCCCTTAGTTTTTCACCTGCGAAATGCAAATAAGTATCGTAAAGTGCAAACTAAAATTCTTAATTTTAATAGTGAAAACGTAATTCCAACCTTGAGAGAAAAAGAGAGTTTCTGGAGCTAAAAGTGAGCTTGAACTGTGGGAAACGAGACACACTTTCAATTCAACACACAAACTCACTCAATTGATTCCACCAAGTCTTTCCATGGATTGAGAAGAAAAGCGGGCCAGAAGGTCTATAGGACATACAAATCCGTAATAAGAACACAATGGAATGTTATAAAGAAAAAATGCATGTTGATTGTGTCTTTCTCGGGGTGTGTGTTGCGGGTCCCTTTCGTCTGTCTCCTCCGGTCTCCGTGTCACCCGCACTGGTCGCATGATAAGACAAAAGGCCGGATTCAATCCTCATTTCCCTGAATTTTCACCCGTTACTTCATGTGTTTGGTGTTCATGGTGGTTCAATCCCGTTTTATTGTATCTGTTGTTTGTACACATAATACAAGGTATTCCACACTAGCACACTGTATACGTGTACTACAATTACAATGTTCCTTTCTTCTGCAAAAGATGAGATCATGGCAGCTCAGCTCGGGAGCTATTTTTATCTTCTCGAGACCAATTAAAAACACGGTTGGATCACAAAATCCTTCTTTACTCTTTCGTTTTCAATCTTCTCTCGAAGGTTCCATTGAGAGTTTAATTTTTCTACGTTTTACGTTGCAAGATGCTCTTTTTTTTAGAACTTTTGTCTTTTATGGTTTGGTTTGAACAGCCCTTGTTTCGGGGCACGCTGAGACGTTGAGCAGAGCTCCAAACAGCGCATTGTAATAAAAATGTATAAAACCAATCATTTGGACAAGGACCATTCCAAGAAATCAACTTTTTTTATTAGCTTGTAATCAAATGTACAATCAAAGGATTGGGAAAAGATGCAATTGGGGGATATTTCGTTGAAAATTAATCACGATCACCGGATGAGCCCGAACTTTCACTAGAACAATCGTCACCGTAACCTCCCATGCGAGTAAACTTGCATCGCATTTTTTCAAATCCTTCTTCAATGCGTTTCATCCCCTTTTTAAAATGGTGGCGAACATGATGATGACGATGAGGACGTTTCCTATCAAGTTTGTCATCGTCAAAGTCGAAGGCCTTGGGCATGGCTAATACAATTGACAACAAAGTTGCAATGACGATGAATACCAAAATCAAATTCCTTGGGGTCATTTTGACTTAACCTGTCAACAGTTTTACAAAATAAGTATATTGCAAAATTAGTTAACATAGGCATAGGTAAGACTGAAGTTTACCTGAATTTGACTTTTGTTTTTGCATATGGTAAAAGAGATCAATCACAGCTGAAATCCCTGGCGAGTTTATGAAGGATGAGGAACAAAGCAATAATATACGACCATAAAACACTTAAGAATTTCAATTAGGATTATAAAATGGTTTTTATTTGTTACGTATGCCATGTTACGTAAGCGTAATTACTAATTACATTTCTTTCATTAAAGGCGCTAATAAAACTAATTTGTCGTTCATATAAAAATTAACTCTAATCTTGACATACGTCTTTTATTGTCCAACAATCAAAATTATACAATGAAAACATTCTGTCGAATGGAGAAAATCAATCAGAAATCAGAAACGTCATCACCAGATGAGCCTTCGGAACTGTCATTTTCATCTGAACAACCTTCTCCCATTGCCTCAAACCGACCAAACTTGCACCGAAATTTTCGAACATGTCGTCCGAAAGTTTTAAACGACTTTTTGAATTTATTTTGAAGCTGTCGATGATGATCCTCTTTGTCATTACCATTATCTTTATCATCATCGCTATAATAAGGGATATGTTTCCGCCACGGCCACCTCGATGAGTCATGTTTTCTTTAACCCAGTGAGATGCAAGTGATGAGTCATGTTTTCTTTAACCCAGTGAGATGCAAGTGATGCTTCATGGATTCTTTAACCCTGCAAGATGCAATGATATTTTTCCAGCGTATAATAGGGTATAGTAATGAGATTTAATATTAGCAAACCACGCCCCTTTTGGGGTTTGTTATATGCAGCCTGTGGTATGTTATATGCAGCCTGTGGTATGTAGCCTGTGGTATGTTATATGCAGCCTGTGGTATGCAGCCTGTTATATGCAGCCTGTGGTATGTTATATGCAGCCTGTTATATGCAGCCTGTGGTATGTTATATGCAGCCTGTTGTATGCAGCCTGTTATATGCAGCCTGTGGTATGGAACCCCCTCGAAGAGTCATCTGATGCTGATTGGGCGCCCAGCCTAAAGGGGCGCCCCTGGTGACCGTATATGGGATATTAGCAACCACGTCCCTTTTGGTGTTTTGTGGTATGTAGTATGGAAGCAGTGCATGGAACTGGTTGGTGCATGCAGCCTGTGGTATGGTGCATGCAGCCTGTGGTATGCAGCCTGTGGTATGGAAGCAGTGCATGGAACTGGGTGCTCCATGTAGCCTGTGGTATGGTATATGCAGCCTGTGGTATGTTATATGCAGAGTATGGAAGCAGTGTATGGAACCGGTTGGTATATGCAGCCTGTAGTATGGTATATGCAGCCTGGAACCGGTTGGGTGTAAAGGGGCGCCCCTCTAAGCCGTATAGCAAAACCACGTTTGGTTGTATCTGTTCCATGTTACAGTGGACCTGGGTCTGCAGCCTGTGGCATGGTGTATGCAGCTTGGTTGCGCGCACAGCCTACGAGAGCGCCCCTATGCTGGAACTAGTGGCCGACGAACCGTGACGGACGAGTTCGATCTTAGCTTCGGGAAATAGCTTGATTCATATGTCACAGTGTTCCTGTACTGGCTAATATGGCTTGCCCATCTCATTGAGCGCTGGTTTAACAGCTCACATAGCATATGACTAATCGCCTTTGATATTATCACCAGTTTAATGAACATCCAGCCATTCCATTCAAACCAGCCCGCCTTTTGCTCCCACTTATATGTTGGTAGAACTAAATCCTGCCTCTGTTTACATAGCAATATGTCACGCGTGCAAAGAATGAACCAAATTGAATAAACTTGTTACATATTGTTTATTTGACAGACAAAAAGAAAATTATTGTTTTTTAATAAATGGCAGAACATGTTTTTCTTCTGCGAAATTCATCAACCGTGCTGAACAGTATGCACCGACATGCGCAGCATTCATAACTTCGGTTAGATACGGTAGGACAGATTTACAAACAGGACAAGAAGATTTTGAGCAGTTTTTCCAATGTACTGCCAGCGCCTTTGTAGAGTCACAATATAGATGTGGACATTTTTCTTGAATTTTGCACGATTTGATGTGCCGCACCGTAGTTTTCATGATGGAGCAGTTGACAGAATTACACTGTAGACATTGTAAATTATTGTAAACTTTTGTTTTTATCAATATTATATATTATATTATATATTATATATATATTATACGTATGCTAACCTGGTTGGAAAAACTTGCCAAGCCGGACAAGATGAGATCAGCCGAGTCGCTCAAGCTTCCTTTTAGGCAAAATTTTGCATGGACCATCAGCATCAAATGCAGCGCAAGTGCACGACGTTTTTCTTCTGATGGCTTGGTGATATGTTTAGTGCTGGCACTTCCTATGGTTGCTTTACAACTTGTCGTCTTGTCGAATGTTGCCTTTACTGCGTCAAATAAAAATAGCACACAAGTTTTAAACAGTCAAGACTTTAGTGGCCAGTTTACTCACCAGTGTAATTTGCTTTTCGAGTTGGTGATGGATTCTTGTGCCGAGCCATATTTGGTGATAAGTTGCCCTGCTGTGAAGCGTAGCTCGAATGATGATTTGGTTTCATTTACACCTTGCTTTTATACTCACAGAAAGATTATACTAAACCATAAGGTTATTCTTCAAACACTTTTTCAAAAAACGTTAAACAATGAAAAACTAAATTCCAAAAAGACACTCACATAATGTTCGTTAATGTCTTGTGAGAGATCACCCTCGTCCTTGAGAACAATATTTGGGATTTATATGTCAGGATAATCATTACGCGAGTTGACCATATGACGCTGGACAAATGGCGCTGCTGGTAGCTGTCGTATAATTTCGTAGAATCTTTGTGCAGATCGTTTTGTCACGCAGAGGTGAGTTTTTTGAAAAAGTGTTTGAAGAATAACCTTATGGTTTAGTATAATCTTTCTGTGAGTATAAAAGCAAGGTGTAAATGAAACCAAAT
>JABASF010002447.1:0-14716 GCA_019776145.1 Harlomillsia oculata
CGAGAAATCTTAATAAGGAATGGGAATGGTTATAAATTGTTCTCTGATTGATGATGTAACACTTGATTGAAATTAGAGCAGTCGAGACTTTAGGTCAGCTTTTGCACCACGACGGAATTACACAAATTCGCGTCCTGAATAGACTGAGTCTCATCCACCAAAACCTTGCTCGGAAATGTAGAAGTGGTCATCAACTGAAACGGTTGACTTGCGTACTCTGCACGAGCCTTGAGAATGAACTGACGGAGTTTCACCACTGAATGATGAGTGTTTATGTTTGCAGTGAGCCTATGAACAAAGAAAAATAAATGCATTAGGATATGTACACAATACATATAAACTGTGGTCATAATTGAAAAATCCTGTTATGCATATTTTCACGAAATTATTTTTACTTAGAGCCATCCGCGAGACGAATTTGGATATTAGTTATGGGCAACGATGGGTCCAAATCCAACACTGACTGAGCTGCCACTTCCGTTTGTTGTCTCTCAGCTTCAGTTTGGGTGCAAGATTGAACTGCAGAAACAGTTCCGCCCAAACGTCGACCTTGACCCGCAAACACAAACTGAGCAGCATCCCCTGCAAGCTCCTGAACTTTGTTCTGCAAACCTACGATATCAGCTCCTCGGATTCGATGGACTTCGGATCCACTTTTGAAGAAGATGAAAGTGGGCATAGCCTGCACACTGTTGTCCATTGCATCATCTTGAGACTCATCCACATCAATTTTCAAGAAAGCAACATGCTCGTATTGATTACTCAGAGCGTCAAACTGAGGTTCGATCATTTTACATGGACCACACCTGGAAAATCCAGTATATAACTAAATAACTCTCATAATAGACTTTTCATCTTCAACACATTTCACATGATATTATGATAAAACATGATAAAACAAACCTTGCATTCAACGACTTAACTTCTTAAAACTTACCATTTCGCCCCGAAGTCAACAACAGCCAATTTTGCAGGTGGGATGCTTTGCAATTCCTGTCGCAATCCATTCCCTGTTACTTGACGAACAACCATTTTGATTTTGGATTACTTCCAACTACGATTGATTCAAATACCGAGGAAAACTGTAAAACGTAAGCAAGGGAAAACCAGTCTCAGTCAATAAAACTTCTGATTACTTATATGCGAAATACGAATTATACGATACCGGTTGTGTTAAAGCTTTTTTATTTTAAACTTTAATCGCGTTTTATTAATTACCTTGATGAAAATCGTCAAACAATCAAACAACTTCCTGATGACTTCACAAAATGTAAGTGTTAACTGTATACTTAATGAACGAACAGACGAACGGAAACGATTCTCACGTTACTACGTCGTCTTTCTTCGTGATACAGCAAGAAACTGAATATGAAACTCCCTCTGTGCTCAGCGCAGACCTGAAAAAGGACACGTGTACAAGTGTACAAGTCGAACATCCACCACAACACCACACCGTCTGTTTCTGCACGTCGTCTGTCATCTCGCAATTCAATTATTATTATTATGAAACTTAATTCGTAGTTTTATTTCTTTCAAGTTTGAATTAAAATAATCATTTTCCTTCCTAGTTCACGCTAATATAAATAGGTAATTTATTTTAATCTGAATTCGAAATGTACAATTTAAACGGCCACGGATTTTAATTTAAAGATCAATATTGTAAAAATTGTAATTCCGTAGCTGTACTTGTACTGTACTCAGAAAGCTGAGTCTGCTGGCTTCACCATTTCTTTCTTCGTTTGTAAGAAATAAAATAAGAATGTTCGAATTAATAGTTGTGAGCTTTTTTAATCTAATTAACATAAACATCCCGTGTAACGCTACCGACTCAGCCTTTCATATGATGTCGGTATTTTGCAAGGGTACAGGAAACGGGTATCCCCTCTTAAACGCACTGATTCACGGGACCATAATTGGACCAGTGTATCCTGTCGTTGGGAACATTTCTAGATTTAACATTTAACTATAGTTCTATTTTAATACTTTTGATTTTTCGTTTATAGTTTATACTCTAGAAATAATGGTAGTGTGGTTTGATGCGTGCAGTAGTCTGTAGTCGTAATTTCTTGTGTAGGTGTAGACCCGTAGACCGTAGAGCATTTGCGTGTTTAGATGACACTTGGTAGCATTTTGCATTAATAAAGTGGAAGTAGTTAAATCAATAATTTAGTAATCAAAGTGGCTTTCAATGTAAATAATGCTGAACCGAACTGATACGATTTATTTAAAATTACAGGTTTTTCCAGTGAGTTCTGCCCTTCTGTCATTGGAAATGGTACTTTACTACCATCGTCGTATTTGGAGTGACAACGATTGACGATTGGCAACCTAAATAATATAAAAGGAAGAGGAAGCAAAAGTGAATGGTCATTCGAAGTCAAAATGTACGTGTGTTGGATTATAGACTTATAGAAGCTTCAGAATGAAATTACTGAGGTCATGAATGACCCACCGACGATAGCTCGGGTCCCCTTTCACTCCAGCCGTGCCCAGTCGGGCACAGAAGAATCCGAAACGACTACTACTCCGACGACACGCAATTCAGAGTCAGCGTCACTGTGGTCTGAAGTATCGGATTCTTCTACCACAACCACAGCAGATAATTCCACTTCGTTGAACTCTTCATTACCTAATTGTGAAAGCACTGACGCTGAGGACGATTTTGAAGACGATCATAGTAGAGGCAGGAACAATTGTGCAGGACACACAACAGCCTCATCCACTTCAGGGCGATTAATACCATTGCAACGGCATCGTGATAAATTAATCTCAGATAGGCATAGACTCCATTTGCGACGATTTGCTCCTGTCAGAAGGACACTTCGACAGGCACCACGGATTCGAAATAGGCCTGATTTTTTGTACCGCCTTGACCGTTTCTTATACAGAATGTGTGTATTCATTGCTCGCTACCACAAAGAGGTATGCATTGGTTTCCTTGTGGTCGCAAGTGGTTTAGCATCGTTGCGAACTGGGTTAGCTTCTTTTTCAATAATTTAATACACTTTAAAGCACAATTGAAATAGTAATGAGTAATGACTAAACGGAATTGTGTATTATTTGTTTTCTAGGCCCCCAAAAACTCGTTCCGTAGAAGCTCCCGGTCCATTTTTTACCCAAACTGACGCAAATAAGTACCTGCATGACTACTTTCAGGGTGAATATGTGGATCTCGTGCAAAATAAAATTCCATTTAGTCCATCGTTTATATTTTACTATGCTCCGTGGGATTCCGAATCTGTCGCTGCCAAAGAAGTTTTCTTACGCGTTGCTCAATACTTTCATACAACGAGGCCGGGTCAAGTGAAATTTTATGCTGTAAATTGTTGGTGGCCAGATGGGCAATGTCGGCAGAATTACAAAAACTTGTCGCATTACCCAATATTCGTGGGACATATTGGAATGCACGCAGTAAGTTGAATGTTGAACAAATAAGATACTTTTTCTGTTTTTCTGTGAATTATAATATGTCGTTGCATTTTCTAGGGGATCATTTATAGCGGACCAATTAGAGAAGAACTGATGATTCGATTTTTGAATTCCATTCTAAAGCCACTAACAAGGTTAGACAGTGAAGAAGAATTATGGCGGTTTCGTGCTGAGCATGATGTGAGTATCAAATGCCCACTTTTAATTTCTGATTCTGATGCTCAATTGATGGAAAGAACTCGCAGATTAACAAAACCTTGAATGTATTTAATTTAGGCTATTGTTCTCGGCTACTTCAATTTCACTCAAGAAGATGGTGATGAAGCTTATGAAACATATCTTCAAATGGCATTAAGAAATTTGGAAGCAGATCCCTTTGGACAAGTTGGATTTGGTCTATTTCTTAAGCCAGAATTAGCAGAGAAATTCTTTTTGTCTTCGTCAACGTATATATCTCTTGTCCTGTTTAACGAGATTCATACAGCGAAATGGCATGGCGGAGTTAGCAACAAAGGTACCGAAACGGAATCTGACCTACATAATTGCTTCCTTTATCTTGAAGTGTTAGAGTGAGTCACAATCACAATAAATTACTTTGAATTAATTTACAAATGATTACAGGCTTTAAAGGTCCAGTCCCCCAAGTCGCAGAATGGGTAATTGATCGCACAAGAAGAACACCTTTAACTTGGGCTTATCGTGTTAGAAGTGGGTTTTCTAACAAACCGGTGGCACTTGGTCCAGTGGATTTTGCTGACGAAATGAAGAAAGGACCTGTATTTTTATTAGTGACGAAAAGATATTTTCCTTCCGCGTATTCTCCTTTCTATGCGCAAGTTAAAGAAGTTGCTTTAGACTACTTTAATTGTAACAACAGCGGCAATGTAACAAAACTCAGACGAATAACGCACAAAATTAATTCGGGTAAGTTGAATTTCATGCTGCCTATAATGATATTCGTTTTAAAATGATGGATTTTAGATAGTAGATTCTGAAAAACCTTATGGTTTTCTTTGACGACAATCTTCTGTTTCAGCTGATTTGGTTACTAAAATATCAGAAAGTTATTAATTTGATAGATAGATACCATTGGCGTTATGGTTTTATGAATTCATTACAGATTGGACGACTCTGATAGATTCAATAAGCAAAGTCTGTCAGTCTTCAAAACATTCGTCAAATTGCAAAATTCTTGGCGATCAAGTCCAACACTGGAATGACAAGCGAAAGGCATTTAAAAAAGAATCATTGGCTCATTATGAAAATGTTTCGGCAGCAATGAACTTTACGGGCTTTAGCTGTACAACAGACAGACCCTTTAAATTCTTTTCTGTTGATCCGGTTGACGTTCCTCACTTCATTAGCCTGGGTCTGGGAGGGCTTGGTTACAATTCAAAAAGTGACCCGTTGGCACTGATTCTTGACGTGAATGTAAGTTTGTAGTTTTAAAGTTTTAATGCTCATTGAATAGGTAACATTGTCGCTAATATGCATCCGTTGTTATTTCCAGAATGACATTATATTGCCGTTTTCGAATTTCAACATTTCCGAACTTGCCAGAGTAATACACAACTACACTATCAGTTCGGAAAATGGAAATTTTGATCATTTCTCTGGGTCTAGACTATTTTGGGAAGAAAGTAGGTCTAAAATTGTCAAGTCCCCCGCTACTAAGTCTGGTGACGCAAATATGAAGAATCTGAGGAATTTGCAAAAACGAAGCAAGTCGATGGATTCTGGTAGTCCCGTCCGTCAGTTCTCGTCTAGTGAATTAGTCAGTTACGTAAAAGGAGAACATCCATTCCAAGAGCCATCGTCACTTCTCTTGATGTACACTGCCAGATTTTGTGGGTTCTGCGGAGCAGCTCTGAGTCATTTTATTAACCTGGCTCGATTCATCACAAATTTCTATATTGGTCATGGTGTGAATATTACTCTCGCAAAAATTGATACTTTCGTCAATTCGTTTCCGGACCATTTGACTCCGAAAGACATTCCTTCAGTGGTCTTTTTCCCCGAACAAAAGTAAGTGCACTGCAGAAAAGTCATTAAAAGCTTTGCGAACAATGATTTTGATAGTAGATATTGATAGGCTCTACCTTTTGATAAAATGATTCTATGTCTGAGTCCTTTTGAAAATAGAAAACGATCATTTGCCCGAGTTGAATATTGCTACAGGTTGATTGCTTGTTTTATTTTCAGTCGGAGCGATGGACGAATATTTCCTCCTTATGAACAAATAACTACGAAAACATTACTCCGATTTTTACTAAGTGAATTGGATCCAGAGTCGCGAGTGGCTATGAGCTTACAGGCTCCATTGTGTAAAGACGAAACATGCAAGGAACTGAATGGACATTGTTCCGATCGTCAAATGAATTCCTCAACGTACCAGTGCTTGCGTGAAAATAAAGTATTGGTAAGCGAGCAAATCCATTCCTTGTTAGAACGCTTACGAGATGACTTGGGTGTCAAAGACACGGAAGTAGAAATCGACGATGGACAACGTTCTTCTCTAAGTATTAATTCTGGTGAAATAGCTCAGTGGCGAAGTCAGGTTTTAGAACATTTGCGTTCAATGAAGTTAATATTGGACGTGGCGTAAAACTTCTTGGCAGTTAAAAACGTATCAAATCATCGTTGTCCATTTTGACTGTTTCTGTGCAATATAGGATTAACCTGTTTTCACTTTATGTTAGTTATACATTTGTGTTGGTGCATGGTATTGTCACTTGTCAGTTCCCAGTAGTCTGCACGGTTGAATCGTAGGTGCTTTAAAATTGTAGTTTTTATTGACATTATACTAGATATACTGTAGAATATTTAATCCATATTTTGTTGATTAAAAACTAAACATGGGATTTTGTGAACCTCATTGATGTTCTAACTTCTGAAACCAGTTTGTACTCACTCAGAAATCAGAACGTGGAAAGTGATTGCATTTGAAAAATTAGTTGCTATATACTATTAATTTTACTTTTGTATACATCACAAGAACACGCATCTAATCTATTGTTGGTGGAACTAATCATCAGCACATTTTGTTTATATGAATCTAAGTCAGGTTTTGTCTGTGATTTCAATTTAAAGTAAACAATAATACAGAGTATTGATTATTTATTGTAAGTATATATAATGATTCTGAATTCTGTGGGGTGAAGTGAATGGTCGGTGATAACGATGAATTGTGTCAATAAAATGATTTCACTATTGAATGGTTGTTCATTGTTCATGATTGTTTTGCTCATTATCATCATCACACTTTAGATAAGTTTCCAAGTATCGGAAGGATGCGGTTAACCAACAAATCCATGTATGGAAGATAACGTCAATCTCCTTAGGTACATCGTATATGGTTGTTATTTATTTTGCCTCAACCATTCCATTGCTGAGCGTGCATTGGTGCAGTTAAAAATTAAAATATGCATACATAGTTAAAATGACGACGGATTACAATGAAGCTAAGATCTTTAGATTTGTACCCGCAACTACGTCGGAGGTAGCTACGTTGATTGATTTGTCTGAAGAACGAAATGAAGGGGCAAGTAAATTATATTTCATATCTGCTTTTTACAATAAATTACAATTAATAATTACATCGAGAGAATCCGGATATGCTATTATTGAATTCATCGGGCTAACTGATTTATATGATTACAATTCAGGTTATATTTCTTCAACCTGTGACCAATTGTGGTATTGGGAAAGTCATGGATATTCTTGTTCTTCCGACTATCGAAAAGAAGTTGCTACAAGTGCTCCGGAACCTTGCACTGATTCCGGAATTGGTTGGAGAAATTCAGTCTAGCAAATCTAGCAGTGGCGATGATGATGATCACGCTGAATGATTCTTTGCATGTCATTAAAGATTACGTACTTTTTTTGTAAATTAAAGTTTACTGTTTATTTTTCATAATTCGTTGTTTCAAATTCGATGCCACAAAATCTTACTTATCAAGTTAATCTAATATTAATCTATAATCTGGGCTGGGCTATATACTATACGTAATTACATCAATTACATGTTACTTACCTGTAAGCATTACTTACATTATGTTTTATTATTAGTAAAATCAAATGCTTCTTCTTTTAACCGTTTCATTCTCGCACACCTTTTGGACGTACAAAATTATTTTATCCCTTTGTTTTATACCCCCAGAAGGAGAAGTTCGCACACTCGTATTAGATAATATAGATTCTAATTGTTATTATATTTTATCAGAATTACAGAATCGTATGCACAAAAAGTGCTAATTATTAAACTAAATACAAAATTCATACTGCACTATAATTTCTAAATTACAGTTATTATTGGCGTTCGTTCTTTCTTCGTATTTTCACTATTTCTTACTAGTACATTCATCAAATTACATAACTATAAGATAGAACTTACAATAACTTTCATTGATTCATTCGAACGCTTCATAAATTATATATGTGGAATATAAAAAGTACACATCAAACTTTATATTATGATAGTTCGATTATATTCTGTTGTGTGTACTAAAGTTATTTTTCGAACGTGAAGTAAAAATTTTCATCATTGTACTATTATACGTAATTTTTAATTGAATCTCTTGTAAACTACGATAGCTCTAGTAATAATTTTCATGTTAATATCTTAACATACTTAAAAGAAAGGTTGTAAATTTTCAATCTACGGAAATCTAGGATAATCTACGAAATTACTACAGTTCATTCATACTTATTGATAGTACTGCATGGATTTTTAGAACGTGTTACGCATGGATTTGTTAATATAAACCGGATGGAAGATCTGAAATGCGATGATTGCCAATATCTCCCGCATGTGTCATGAGGATAGGAGGCAAAGAAAACATTTTCATGTTTTCTTTCATCTCTTTTGGATGATGATGACTGTCAAAATTATGATTTTGGGAATACGAGACTTTAGAGGAAGTCATTTTGGGGACTTGTGCTTGAGCACTTTGTCCTTGATGTTTCTTGTCCGAGCTGGACTTTTTTGTGTAACGTGCAAAAATGTTCATGGGTGAACTAAAATTGGATGATGAGCCGTTCTTTGAATTTTTGGTGAAGCGGTTCTGTCGGTAATCTGCACAGAGTTCACCTGCCGCAGTAGCGGCAGCCTTTTGATTTTGGGCTGTTAACATATTCTTGGCTGCCAATTTGGCGGTTTTGCTACTAGATTTTGGACTTGGGGTACTGGAAGACAGATTGATGGAATCATGAGGTTTGACCTGGGGAACAGGGTATCTCCACCGGAGTGTGAAGTTGTCGTCTCTCGCGTCGAGATTTTCCATGGATTTCCATTTATCCGCGGATGGAACGCCGGAACGAATTTTGTTTGGGTCTGGAAACAAACGTTCGGCCGCAGACAGCATTTCAATAGATGCCAAACTGGCATGTAAAGATTCTGAGCGCCGGAGTCCGGTCGGTGTTGGGGTTTTCTTCCCCATTTCCAAATTCGGGGAAAATCTTGGTGACAAATTGAATCTGGCCGAGCTTCCGGACCCGATCGACTTGTCGTTGTAAGCCTCTGTGTAACTCTTCATTGAGAAATTGTTTCTGCTTGATGAATGTGACGCTGGACTTGGACTGGAATGTTCTGGAGTGGAGAAGAGCTTGGAGCTCTTGAAATTAGCGAATTTGCTAGCCATGGCATTCTGCTTGTGAAAGTTTGGTAGTGTGTAATCTGGTTTGGGTTCTGTTGGACTTGCACTCGTAGAGCTTTTGGGAGATGCAGACGCTCCGCTCCCGCCACTTCCGCTTCCGATTTTCCCTGGAATGTGATTCTTTGGGTAGAACTTGGGTGCATTGCGCTCCATGTTCTCCAACTGTTCTACTACTTTCCGTACGTTTGGTTTCTGATTATCATCCTCTCGTTCCAGCATTTCCACAATGTCCGAGTCGTCGTCGTCACTTGCTGATGATCCTGGCCATGGACGTGGCATAACTTGGGCATTGTTCCCTGGCGATTTCTTCGGTGGTGATTTTACCAAATGAACAGGCACAATTTCCTTCTCTTTCTTTTGCTGCTTTTGTTGAATGTGCATCTCAGAATTTACAATATTGTTCAAATCTTCTAGGATTTGATGAATTTGCTCAGCTTCTTCCTCCGAGTCTACTGGAGTTGTCACAAGTTCCTCGGAACGCTTTGCTGTTCTGGAAGACCTCTTCCTACTTTCATCCGAACTTTTCTGCGGGACATCCATTCTCTAGAGTCGAGTAGAGTACAAAACCACGATCAGTAAAACATTCGTAATCAATTTAAGTTATCATCCTAACAATCAACAATCATCCATGCATTTTCAAAGAAGCATACCTTCAACTTGTCCTTTAATGTCGCCAGCTCTTGCTGTAGGGTCGCAACACTGTTCCTCAGTTGGCAATTTTGTCTAGTCAACGTGTCCACGTCAATGGACACTCTGTCCCACTCATCCAGCTCTGTTTGCACTTCGCGTGACTCTCGTGCTCCACCCAAATCCGCACCCTGTAAATACATCATCACACACATGGAATTACAAACTCGCACCTGTCATCCACTTCTCATCTTCTGGATTTCCTATATTATTATCACGAATTAATTCATGTCAAACATTCTCTGTTCAATACTTCACTCACGTACCTAATACATACTATCAAAATCCCCTGTTCCGTTAGTGCCACTCATGAATAAACATATAACAATACCATATGCACATAATGTTATCTTTAATTTCTTTATTAATGCTTTTGTTTGAAAGGATTCAATTCAGTGACCTAATCCGGTCACAAGACAGTAATGTCATCTTCCAACGGTCCTTGAAGGTCGAATCAAACTTTTGCATTAATGTAATTATCGTGTTGATTCTGACACCGTGACTTTGTTTTAGCTAAAATACAATATTAAAGTTCTAAAGCTTTTATTCATTCAGTTAAATCGATTCGTTAAAGTAATGCATAATCTATAAAAACGTCTTTTGGTCCTGACTCTCCTGACTGCTGAATTTCTGAATCTCCCAATAGGCCCAATGTCCCATCAAAATCTTCTGACTCCTCCTGACACTCCAAAAAATGCAACATTCATTTATCTCTATTTAAACCTCATTGATTAGGTTGTAAAAGCTATTCTTTATGATGAATATATCATGTTCGTATTATCTATATTAGCATTTTGCACACTTATCCGTGGTTTATGAATGACTCTTTCTGTGTCCTCATAAATCAGCGGCATTTGTTTGCTCTCCTTGTGGTGGAATGGAATTATGGAGTGGTCATGTGCACGGCAAAAGGCGTGTGTTGGTTTTTTCCACGGAATAACACATCTGTACTTTTTTTGCAAGAGTTGACACACATAAGCGATGACATGAACACGAGAGCGAGTATGAAAAAAAGAAAGAAGCGACTCTGTTTTGTACGGCACTTTGTCACTGAGCCAAAGCAACTTAGTCTTGGTAAAATGTACGGATTAAATATAGCCGCTGTGCACTGACGCGAATGAAGTATGTAAAGAGCATATTTTCCTCAGTCCTGGCTACATGCTAGACTTTTACAGGAATTAAACACGTGTGAAATTAATCTGCTTGATGACAAGGTTCATTAAATTCCTTCGAGGAACTCACGCCTTGCAACAGCGCCGCATGTGCAATTTCCATTTGTGTAGTCTCTGATCCGTGCCAGTTCCATTTCGCAAAAACACATGAACATGAGCTCTTTTTAATAACAGACGCATTTCCTTCCGTGCTCATTTCCTGGTTTGCTCTTTAAGAGATGAGTTAATATGACATAAAGACATTATTGGAAACGTAACGAATTCTAATGTAGTAATTCATATGCATTCAATAGAACATTTGGAATCGTTCAACCTTCACCTCAACTCAGTGTGGATGAGGAACATTTTAGTTTCTGGATATTGAATATTTTGAATGATTTTGCTTTGTTGCGGATTGCGTTGCCCTTGTTGGTACTTATGGAAGGCGTATATGGTACGTACTAATTCTACCACGGAAGAAGATTATCATAGCCGAATCTGTATTAATTAAGTAAAAGCTAATAACAGATAATCAATTACCTTTCGCAAGGCAGCGGCGTTGAATCCGGCTTCCTCCAGTTCGCACTGAATATGTACTTTGTGTTTAGGACTTGGAGCAGATGCAACCCATGAGGTTAAAAATTTGATTCCTCTGGCTTGAAATGTTCCAGGAGGAGCTGAGGAAATTGCCCCAACAAGCAATTTGCACCGAATCGGTTCTCCAACTCGTAGTCTCAATGTGGAAATAGCTTCGGACACTTTATGATGACCTTCTGCTCCGCCTTCACCACAGATGCATGTCAAAATCTGTTTGTACAAGTACCAATAAAGGAAATTATGTTTCAATTTACGGTTTACTAGTACGAATTATGGATATTTTCGTAACACTGTAACGTATAACTGCGCACTTGGAGCAATAAAGAGCAATAAAATTATCCCAAACGTTGCACTTAAAATGTTCTGGAATGACTGCCTATGCAATAAACTTGAACATTTTTTACGTTGCTCGTAACTCGTAACCTTGCAATTATAACCTCATCATAACTGAAGGTGAGATGCGACTGAACAGATGCAAAACTAAAAAGGTTTTTTGTAAGTACTGTGTAAGGTTTAAGGACAAGGAATGCATTTGAGTAGCACAGGTGCTCTTTCGGACTTACCGTCATAAAACCAGACCTGAGTCAACGTCACCACTAACTTTTTACCACAGTCGCAAAAATATCATACACAGAAACTTGACTTTTTTCAGCAAATGTTCACAATTACCAAGAGAAAATACTATATGATAGAAATTAAAGCGATGGGATACTGCATATTGTTTGCTATAGGTACAAGAAGCTTCTTTTTTTGTGGTTTTTTTGGGGGGTAAACACAGTTTTATTAAAACGGTTACAGCTTTTTCGACTCTGTCGACTTGTCACAAAAAATACTCACCTCAAGAGCAGTAATCCGAGTAGCGGTGACTGTGCTAATGGTCGCTGCTGCCAATGGGTACAATCCGCCGGGATAACACGCCAATTTGGACACAGCCTCGAGGTTCCTATACAAAAAGTAAAAAAAAGAAAACCCTTGTTTCACCAACTTTTCATGTCAATTCCTTCTCAACCTCAATAATAAAGCATGCCATGTTATCTTATCAGTCGATATTAATGTTCAGTTTGTTGACACTGCGATTACATGGAACAAGCAGTGTATATGTACAGAACCAGAAGTGATTTAAAGCAAAGTGATTCATGAAAGATTTATGACGATATCTGATATTAAAATTCTGATGTGAAAGCCCTGATTAAAAGCTAGTGACTTGACTAAATTAATGTGACTGCGAGCTTTAATAAAATTCATCGCATTCTTGACATTCCTCGTATGATTCATTGATGGCAACGTGACAAAATAGATTTTTGTAGCAGAAATGATTACGATTACATTTGATATATCATATCGAGTGGAGCAAACTTATAAAGTACAAAAGGTGGAATAGCATATAGCATTCACCAGGTGAGACATTATATTGCTTACGTACTTGCAATTTGAGGCACAACAGGGTTGAATGCATGCAGTTTTGCAATTTGGCAGTCGCGACTGCGAATTTCTTTGACATGATGCTCACGGTTGCTCACAGTCGGCTCATATACCTATTACGTTACGTTGCAATTGCCGACTCTCTCAGGTGTAAAATATGAATTCAATGCGACAATATGAGTACAGTAATAGGACAACTTTACGAGAATAACTGTACCCCTCATGGCAATGGCATGCAGTGAAAATTCCCTATGTGATTTACGTACTCCTACTCGTAAAGATACAGATTCGAGATGTAGATTATCGTCAATATGGGCAATTGTGCATTCTTTTTTGGAATTTTGCATTGTTCAATTTTTGTTATGCAACTGTACTCTTTTCTTAATCCGTTAGGAATCACTTCAATGTTAAATCCCGGAAGAAGTCTTCGTCTCCGGTTTGCATGCTTAAGTCCAAAAATTACCTTAAAGACAGTTTGACACATTGAAGGCACTTCTGCTCGTCTAGAATCAATTTCCTTTGTTCCCGAATTCCAGACACTTCATCCAAAGCTGATTGAATCGTCTTGAGTGCTTCCAGAATGCAGCCAACCCCTTCGCATTGTCCAGAAACGAACTCTTGTACAAATGTGGGATACGCATGACGAAGATCAGCTTCCAACTTGAATAACAATTCACTTCCATTCAAGAATTTCTTCATTCCCATTTCCGGGGTGGGATGCCCGTTTCCATTCATGTCAGCCAGCCCTGCTCCAGTCAGGGCTCCGTTGCTCGAATGTTCAATCAGAACCGAGCTTGGCGTCACATTCGAAGCGTGTTGGTGAAAATGATGGTTCGACGAGAAAAGTTGTTTCAGGGCTGCTGTATAATCTTCTGCGTTATACAGCGGCGGACGAAGCGTTGGTTGAGCTTTATTGCTCTTGGCCTATAAAGTAATTTCAAAATATATTCAAAAGGTCATTAAAATTGGAATTTTTCGAACAGCTAATTCACACCACCATCATCATCATACCCGAAAAACAGAATATTCCAACTATAAGACAATGATCAAGTATTTGATACAAAATGTCACCCATAATATTTTTCGGCTTGCCAGTTTGACAAAAGCGTTTCAGCGAAATAAGAGCAATGTGTGGTGATAGCAAATACACATAGAAAGCTTGGAAAGCATTTAATTTGAACCCACGGCACGCGTATATATGTTTTAGTAGAGTAAATGTGCGTGGCAAACGCGTGTTTGAACTTTAAAAGAACATGTGCCTTTTTGCCATGATTGTCAATAGAAGAAACCAATATTCCTCATTTTTTTCTACTTGAAAGAATTGAAAGAATGAAGCAGAGAGAGAGAGAGAAAACTTCGCATATTTTCATAGGAAATGTTGATTTTTTGCCATGTGGCCGGGAAGAGATTGAGGAGATGTTTGCTCTGAGACAAGCAGTGGAGCGTGGACTAAATATGGAATAAGTGGCAGTTTTACGAGATGAGAACTAGGCTAAGTAAACTAATCTGACGGCTTGCGTCGTAAATTATTACTAATGCATTGCGTTCAAACGTTATGAGCAGAGATGAAAATGTGTACAAATATTCAATTTCTTCTCCTATGTTGCGGCATCTTGACTTTCGCAAGTTAAATTCGGTTTCGGTTTCGTGGTTTCCTCTAGCTCTGTTTTGTAATAAAATCTTAATTTCATCATCACTTTTATATAATCTACAAAGAGTATAAAGAGGAGCAAAGCAATGGGGCTATGTGTCCGTAAGGTCCGCCTTCTGACGTCA
>JABASF010002448.1:0-14714 GCA_019776145.1 Harlomillsia oculata
ACTTTCGCCAGTCTAACATTTATTTGCGGTGTTGGCAGTTGACACTGTGGTACCAATTGCTCCAGTGTTATCATCAGCTCCGAGTGTTGCCAATTCATAGCACATCCTATTAAACGTCTCTGATGATTATATATTATAGCGTAAAATGCTGATATGAACTCTGGGAAAGTTGTACTGACAGCAGATTGGGAGACGTGCACGTTAAAATCTGTGTCCTCTTATCGCAAATGTGCAAAAGCAAAGGTTTTTAGAGTTTGTCTAGTAAAACTGAGACTTGGATCAAGAATGACTGCAGTTCAAGGCTCAGTGATCCCGTTGTACAGTTAACGTTGCATTTGTGTGCGATATGATATGATAACATAAATTAAAGAATATAAAGGGAAAAGATGAAGAGTATCTTGTTTCCAGAAGCACCCTTTTCACCCATGCTGTAGTAAAGTAATACAAAGTATAAGTGCAACTTTATACTGCAACTGGGCAATAATTTCTCGTGTGCTCAAAAGTAAAGAGACTCAGTGAGAAGTGCTTCAGGGTGCGTATAAAAACCACAGATAACCCAAGATGGATGCACAATGGTTCAAGTCAACTTACAATTAGTGAGGGTTTTCACATGGTTTGCATTACGTCCCGGGTTTGTATGCTCTTTTAACTGTCTCCCCGCTGCGTGCGGGCTGTTCATTATGTGACCGCAAGGAAGCTCCTTGTCAAACCACAACAGTACGACAAGAAGGCCCAAATTCTGACTTCATAGTGAGCTTTTATAAGAAGCCCCATGACATTTAAAGTGAGCGTAAGGTCTCTTCTCATTCTCACAAGTTTGCCCTTTATCTCCCAGTTGGCTCGAGATGAACCTTGACGACATATTCCCCATGGAAAGAGCTAAAGAGCACCCAGAATAGGCGACAAAGACGGGGAAATAAGAAAGAAGCTTTTTTAAATGTGCTGGTTAGCAAAGGATTGTGTTTGGGTTATCGGAAGGGATTGGTGTGCCACTTAAAGAACAGTTTTCAATGGCAAAGGGATGGGACGTGGCTGAAGGGGTGAGTCAACTGACAATGAGTCAAGGCGTAGCACAGCCGGTGCTCTCATCTCCACGACTTTGCATGAGGAAACGAGTGAGAGAAAAAAAAGTGAAACCAAATGTTTCCTTTTCGAGTTAGCTCCATGTGGAATGCATGCCGACAGCACAAGAGAAAGAGACTTGACGAAGAAGTCGTATTGGAAATACATCAGTAACTCTCAAACTCAGCAGGGAAAAAGAAACGAAGAGCGGTGAGTTCTTTGTGTCATGTCGTTCTCACCGAAACATCCTTAAAAGGCCTTAAAAATGACGAAAGGAGAGATTGCACAGATCTTTCCTTTTCCTCAGCTTCCTGCCTGAATGTCTTTATAATTGCCGTAAATACTTGTCTTTTTTGAAAGTGGATTCCACATGGTTTTGTTATTGCTGTTTTGAAGAGAAGCACGCGAGGGAAGCTTGACAAGCCATTCGCCACGTTGCAATTGGAAACATGTCACAACACAAGGAAAGTACACATAAGTGCGAAATCTCAAAGTGTATCTAAAGGATTTTAGAGGGGTTGAGGGAGAAAGATTCTTCTAATCATTGTAGATACAAGAACTGTATTCAAGTTATATAAGTGAAAAGGGATTGAAATCGACTGAATAATTCTCCTCCCGGGCTAGAGACACAAGATAAGAATGTGGTGACAACGAACCACTTGTCATGCACTGAAGAGGTGCGTAACTGTGGAAAGAGCCGGAGAATCAATTAGTAGCCTTTGAGGTCTGATCGATGGAATGGGTTGTGGCATTCTCTTAGAGACAGCTTGACAAAAGTTGATTTTATCTTTCACGAAGAAACGAAATGTTATAGCGTTTGTAGACGAGGAAAATGCTAGGGAGGACATTGAAAGACCCAGACCCAGAGTTGCTTGGAGAATTGGTGCGAATGCACTCTTGACTCTCTTTGCAAAGGACTATGGAACTGTGGAGTGCGGAAACGGAAGGGGAATGAATCAAGAAGCGAAATTAATCTGTTTCTCCAGAAACAAATTACATCATTTCAATCTTAGTGAGTGGGATGCCACGCAGTCAGGGAGAGAGGACGAAAAAGCCTATATAGTGCAGTCAAGCGATGGAAACATAATGCTCTTCGCAAGAGTCAGTCGCAAAAGGGAAAACATGCCGACGACCGAAACTTATTCGGTCATTCCAAAACTTGTATACGTATTTGTACTGTTAGTAGACAGACAGATTCAGTAAGTAGTGAAATACTGGTGATTCTTGTTGACTTGCTATTTGGAAGGGAATGCAATGTCGTGCCGTATCTCCAGGAGCACCCTTTTCTCTCATACCTCACGAGTCGTGGGTTTTATTCTCTGCTTTCAGCTTTAGATTTTGGCCAAAGATGCGTTTTGCTCCCTAAGTATCGTCATCGCGTCTTTATACAAATGACTCAAAGGATGAGAGAATCTCCTTGAACGAGTATAATGATGAGCTGTGCTGTTGCAAAGCAATAAATAGGCTGCCGAGTACACAAAAGCAACATTATGAATGCCAAATTTTCAAGCCTGCCTTTTCAACCTGGAATTTTCTATGACGAAGCATCAAGTCAGGCTCGCAAAGCTCCCAATGTACCACACAAGAGAACTAAAAAGAGAGAAGAGAGAGAGAGAGAAGCTTTTATTATTCCTTGTTTCCATTTCGTCTCGTGTGTCCTATCTATCAGTTCAAAACTTCAAATACGGTGAATTCTTCATCCGTCGTGCTCGTGCACTTGGCTCGATATTTACATTTAAGCTTTAGCACACTATGTTAAAACGTTTGCATTTCCCCTCTCATGACTTTGCATCTGATGCTATCTTAAGACGTTGGATTTTTCGTGAATGTAATCGTGACTTAAGGCTTTCTATCAGACACGCATTGATTGCGACTTCCAGAGAGCCAAAAGCCGGGTACAATCACTTCTGTCCACTTGTCTTGTGTATTAAAGTCTCATCTATCCCCGGTACGACCACAAGTATGAATGTGTTTGTTTGTTGTGGTTGAAGGATTCCCCCTTGTCGTAATTTATGGAGGAGAATTTCGCTCGAATGAGTTAATGACTTTATCTGCAATTAGATGCATCTGGCTAGAGCAGTGACGGATTACAAGGGGAGATTTTCTGTTTCTCAAGTCTGTTTCTCAACTGTCGTCTATCGAACTGGGAAGGCCACAAGGGGCGCAATTAGTGTTCTGGCTCTCTTTTTAGGATTGCATATTTCTGGTCGTTTAGTGTACCTAATTCTAATACAGTCTTATAAAAGGGCTCAAATATATATAAAGAGCAACCCTTAGATGTACTTGAAAAACTACCCTTTCGCTCCGCATCTGCATCGTCTGCACCTCTGCACTGTAAAATATGTTATCATATTATGTTGGCGTGTTGTTGAAAAGTTGACAGATCTTTTTAATATTGATCGTCCTGCGTCCGTTTCAGCTATACACATTACACAGTACGAAGTATGGAATTTGTCCTCAAAAAGTTCAACGTTCTGTACCCGTTACTGTTGTTGTTATTGTGGAGAAAGGATAAAGTTGTAAAAGGATTGAAGTGATGTCTGATGTGGCATAAATGGGATTTGAGGAAATAAGAGTCTCTCAGGAGGTACTCTGTGAAATAGTCCTACATACTAGTTCATGTTGGTGCGGCTATGAGTGACAGTGTCCCGAAGACTGATGTGGAGTGAAAGTCGAGACCAACTTTCACTGCGGACACAATGATAATGCTCCTGTAACTTTGCATGGAGCGCGGTATGAGCGAAACTCGATTTGTCAAGTTGGCGAAATTTTGGTGATGTGAAAGCGACGCTTATTGCCGTGAACGAGTGAGTGAGAGTGAAAGCGGTGTGGAATATCGGGTTGGAGTTGAAGAACATTTCAAAAACTTGGGTTCGCAAGATGATAGACTGTAGATGAATGGTTGAGCGGTCGTAAACAGCAACTAAAAGTTAGTAGTTGTGGAGGCGCGGACGCATTGTTTGCATTATTCGAAGGAGAAGCTAAGGAGTGTAAGTGGTGCATTCGCATTTTACGTCTCGCTTAAATCTCCTAAGAGTAGTGCCGACAGATAAGAAACTTTGCTATGTTTCACTTGTGCTTCTACGCAACTTTTTTTTGGAAAGCAAGCTACTATTTTGTCGGAGTTTTTTTTGCTGTTGCACTCATATATCAGATAACTTTTAACAAAAGTTTTTGGGAGTTGTGGAAGAAAAGGGCAATTTGTGATGCGTTTGGTTGAAAGCTTCACATCAAAATATAAATCTTACGTCCGTTTCCAACCCTGCTTGTTGGGGGAAGTTCTTGACTGTTGAGTTGACGAGGAGGTTGCTGTGCATTTTACTCTTCTTCTTCTTCTCCGTATCTTTTACTATTCCAATGTCCTCCTGTCTTTTGTATCAGCATGGATTTTGTGACTTCTGACTTGAAGTATCGCAATCGCATCTCTTTTCTCACAGTAGGAGAAATCGTCGGGGTAACTTCCACGTCAAGATGAGGCTACGCCTCACTTACTCCATGATCCTGACTACTTCTTCTGCGGTAAGCAGGACTTGTGACTCCGTCTTGAGTTGTGTGTGTCTCTCTTGGTTTGGGTGTAATCAGTCGAACTCTGGCCGTTTCCTAGGAATGGGCGAGGACGGGAAATGAATATGAGCTTTTACTCCGGACGATAGAGACGGATATTGATTGTCATTCTGATATCTCTCAATGCGTATGGCTATGAACGGCAATTGCACTTCTTCGTACAACGCAATGAGCACGAGAGAAAGAGAGAGTTAGGGAAAAAATGTGGTGTTCAAGACCCGGAACGAACCGACTATGTGAAACTTGGCTGTGGTCTCTTAGGGAAGGAAGAAGTAAAAAGGATGTATCTTGTGAGTCTGCATCAAGGCTTTTCTTGTATAGTCACTGGAAGTCGAGAGGAAAAAGTCTTCTGTCAGATTGGAAGTGACGGGTGCGTCTCGGATGAGCACATGAAAAATTCGATGATGAAAGGGAAGACAAGGGAGCTGTTCCTGGGCCACTTTATCTCTTCGTCTTATCTCCTAAAGCCCTCAGAGTCAAATGTACAAATCAATTCAAGTCTCCGCAAACATCCCATTTTTTCACCAATGGCCCGCAGCTTCCAAAAACTCTTCTGTATCTTTTTTTTCTCTTGTCGTGATTAGTTTTTATTTTATGGGCTCGTATGTTTTTCTCAACAGGACAACTTGTACTCACTTTCACATTCTCAAATTCACACACACTATAAAATTCAATGAAAAGGTGCCAAAACATTGGGGCTGAACGAGTTTTGCTAGTAAACTTGTATGTTGTGGCTGTGTCGTAAATCTTCAAATCGGAAACATAAGCTGAAGGCTTTCGATTTGAATCTCTGAACGGTGTGAAACGAGTCGCCTTAGGGAAACGTGTACGGAAGAGGTTTGTCATCCAGCTTCAAGCTCAGGTTTCCGTGTAAATATAGTGGAAGTGGATGCGTGCCAAAACATGAGGAATGGGCAAACTACCTCGTGTTTGATATGCAATGACAAAAATGCTTTCATGGTGCAAATGTGTTGCGTAAGTCTTTGTGAATGCAAGGAAGGCAAGATGAATAGCGAGGCTCTCTGTACTCTCGCAACCTCGTGTGAATCCTGCTGTTTACATGTGAGAGAAATTCAAATGTCTCACTCACATTTTTTTTTAATCGTGGAGAGGATTTTGTGATGTTGCTGTTACTGCTCCTGCGGAAGTACGATGTTTATAAGTGTAGCGTATACTTTGTTATGTAGCGTGGCGAAGTCATAAATGCAATATAAACTTTGTAAAAACACATTATAGAGGAAATATATGTGGAAAAAGAAACGAAACGTGAGGAGAGAGGTGTGGTCCATGTGCGACAAAGTTGTCACTCTGTTTACTTAGCCGAAAGAGCCGCAAGTCCGTGTGTGATGTGTGAATGTTGTGTTTGTTTGTGTGAATGTCTCATTGAAGAGAATTCGAACCGTAACAAGTCTAACAGTACAAACTCATTTATTATGTGGTGTAGATTACCCACCTGGTTATTTCCCGGATCCAACGAAAAAGTTGAGCATGCAGCCGGATCTGACGGTGAACACATCTGGTGGTTCAGCAAGCAGCGGAGTTGGACTGCTCTTCCCAGAGTACACCTACCCGGGTTCTAGTGGAAGTACGAGCAATAAAGACAACTTCCCACTCACACCAGGTACACATTCCAGAGTTTGCCTGTGTCTCTGTAATTCCTTCGTGTAATTGAAAGGAGAGAGATGTAATGACTGGAGTCAGCGTGTTCTCAACAGCATGGAGCAAATTGCTCAGCGAATTCCGGGCGTCGTGCCGTGCCCGCATATTCCATCCAGGAGTGGAAGTATAGTAGTAGAACACGTTGTGCACGCAGTTTTTCAACTTTCGCTACGACTCTCAATGTCTTTGCCCTGTTCCTTAGTTCCTTTATGTGTGCATAATTCGCCCTTTTGACTTTTCCATTGCAGATCATAGCGAACATCATTATGACGTTCCACATCTTCACTTACAACCTGGTGGTGGTGTGACGACCGTCGTAACAGCCGTGACCGCGCTTACAACTCCGACGGAAGATAAGTCAACCCCACGTGGTTCAACTCTTCCGATTTCAAGTGAGAAGAGAGTAGCGATTCCGGATGCTCCACTCGCGTCATTGGATCGACGACGTCGTTCCGTCTCTTCGGACAGTGTCAGCAGTTCTTTCAGCTCATGTGAGTGATCAGTTGTAGCGTGAAAATACAAATGATTCTGTCTCCAGAGAGGGTTTCCGGGTGACAGGCACGGGATTGGGAAGCAAGTCACGATTACAACTTGGGAGAGAAGTCAAGGAATCACCCTATGCTTCACATGAGACTTAAGTGGATGTAAAGAGACGGAGAAAGTAGTTCAGTCACATAACGAATCGGAAAGGGATTGAGAAAGGAGAGAAAGGAATGTCAAATACTTGCTGAAATAGATACAGTCACTTGGACTGGGAGCAGAGGGAACTTCCTGTACTCCGTCGGATTGACAAAAAGGGCCTGTAGACTGTAGACGTAGAGTGAAATAGATTTTCAGTTCAGCGGCATGGAACTGATTGAATCAGATAGAGCACAGAGACTGATGTGTCAGGTATCTGTTAGCCACGTCAGCCCAATCTGAGACTTGTCTTCTCCTCAACTTCGCTCTCGCAGCTTTGGTTTTTTTTCGAACTAAAGGCAATAAACTACTCGTCAATGGAAGGCTTATCTGCATGTCGTTTACGTCCAATCAGTCACTATTGCCTGCATGCACATTGTCGACATGTCCAGTATATTCGTTAGCTCATGGACACAATGTTTAATTATGCAAAGGAGTTGTTCAGTTCATTTCCTCAGTTCCTGTTCGTGCCTTTCAGACATTTTTATTCACTAGACTTGCCTGCTGCTTTCAGACATACACTTTTTTACATTCCCATTTCTCATCACAGCAATTGTCTTAAGGAGGAAATTCCTTGGGCCTTACTGTTCTTGTACTTCCGTCTGGTTTTTATAAAGACTTGTGTTCCACAAGTTCCTTGAACAAAGCATATAGTACGTGTAGTCTGTCGTATCGCAAAAAGTTGTCCATCCTTGTCTCACGTGCTATTGTGTCTTTTCTCTTTTGTTTTAAAAGCTGGGCCGAGTCGTCCTAACTCGTTGTTTTATGATGACTCTCCTGAGAGAATGGGCGGAATTAGCACAAGTAATGGAGGCAATCTGTTTCGCGACTCGATAACATCAACCAGCCTCCTTCTGGACGGCGTGGATCCAGAATGCGTCGTCTGGGCACATGCAAATTCTTCCGGATGTCGACTCGCGCTTAAGGACTATGCCGTCAATCTCACCATCCCAGAGGGTGCTGTGACCAAAACCGAAGAACTTTTCTGTGCTCTACTTGAAGAAAAGGATCGACCGCAACTCGGTGGTAAGTGAACACTCCTCTTCTCTCTCTTTGTGTAACATTCATCTTATCAAATTGCTTGCATCGTGCAAGTACTCGGTCATGTAATAATAATAAAACTGTCTTCATAAACTGTGTCACCACACAGACGGACAAACGCTGCTCAGCCCATTGATCTCGTGTGGACCGCGAAGTGTACGTTTGAAGAAACCGGCCATTGTCAGCTTTCAACACTGCGCTGCCCTAAAATATGGTGGGTGGACAATTGCATTGTACCATTATGACCCGCAGAGCTCGGCCAATTCCACCACATCCTCTTCTGATAATAACTTCACCAGTTGGAAGGTATGACTTCAATTTTGCATTTTTACTACTATTTCTCACGAAAGTCTAAAAAAATAATGGTTTTCGTCTAGAATATGGTAAGATACGCCCTAAATGACAATGGCATTTATTCTTTGTTTTTAAAAGCATGGAAAACGAAATTGTCGTTTAGATGCCAAACTAAGACAACAATGCAATAATTTTCGAGTTCCGTTTCGACTTCATCTTGAGCTAATTTTTCGATGGATTGTTTTTAGAAACTGACGACGGTGGGTGAAGAAACAGTGGAGACGCCGGTTTTCATTCAACTGGATGCCAATCAAGTCTTCCTGGTGACAGACCGACTGGACAAATTCGCTTTGGTTGGAGAATCTCAGATGGGGAAGAAAGCTGTAAAAACTCTACGTTTGGCTGTGTTTGCCCCAGCTCAAGTCAATCCCACACTCACATCAGAGTACAACATCAGAGTGTACATTCTGGATGACACAACAGCAGCTTTGGAGGTAACGTAATGTAATAATAGGAGAACGCGTAACGCACATTACGCACTGTCCTAACGAAAACTATAGAGATTGTGAGGATGATAAGTCCTGTCTCGGAAAGTGATGATACGACAATTCTCTCACTCCCAAAATGGATTTCTTTTGTAGAGGATTTCATCACATGAGAAACGACTTGGAGGCAAAGTTCTGGACAAACCTAGGAGTTTGTTGTTACAGGATGGTGGAGAAAATCTGTGCATTTCACTGGAAGATATTGGAGCTGGTTGGAAATGCAAAGGGAGCTATCAGGTTAGTTTTTAACGGTATGGTATACTGCTTTTGCTCGTCATAGACCGCAAACCACAGCATTGTCGTAATATCATCGAATGCGAATGCCAAGTCTCAATAAAAGCCAAAGGTTCAGACTCCAAGGGAAGGGATGGAAGGAGAAAAGCACGCGGAGGAGTAATAAGTGTCTGCATTGAATTGGAAAATTCAATCGTACATTTTGCTTCATACTCATTTCAGTTAGAGCTTCGACAAAAGTTGCTTGTTTTGTTACGGAGTGCACAAGCATGTTGAGAAAAGAAGATTTCTTGAGATGCCTGCCTTGCCTCTTTGCAAAAACTCTCACTTGCACCATGTTTATACTCTTGAAATGTGTTATGCTCTGTGAGCACACAAAGATAAAAGTTGAGTTAAAAAAGTTTTATACTCGAATTTTTTGGTGAAAAAATACTTTTTAGAGAAGATTTGGAATTCCGAGGTGGTTCCCATTTTTGCTTTCCTGTTTGTGTGAAAGTCGTTATGTTTCAAAATAGGGCAAAGTCGTCCTGACAGAGTGTCGGAGAGATTTGGATGTAGACCACTTATGACATGAAGACTTGCATTTTCCTACGAGTGTGGTTTCTTATACGATCTCATTCGTACGTACACTTCTTCCCTCATTTTCCCACTTGAGAAAGATGGGACATTGTACACATTTCAGTGTGGTAAAAACTTTGCGTGAGAGACGCAAAAAGCCCAGATTTCCGTATTTTGTATGCTCTTGGGAACTCATGCATTGGCACGTGTCGAATTTGCCTATATGAGAATGTAAATGTAGCTCTTGTGGCCTTTTTGTGAATCTTCGTGGTTTCCTTACCTAAGTGGTAACTGTAGTGAAAGACTACTTTTGAAAACCACTAGTATAGTAGTACTACAAACTGAGCATTTGGTATCATAACTTCATAACCACACATCACGTAGTCACTTTTCTGTGCAAATGAATGGAATTAAAATCTCAGAAATTATGGATGAATGAATACATCTTTTTTAAAGTTCACTGATTCCGTTTCAACTTTTCAACATTCGGAGTTTTTGCAATTCATAAGAAAGCAGCTTGATTGCAATGAACTGAACGAAAATGGCATTTTTGAGATGGACCAGCTACAACGGAGTACTTTGGCTTGTGTAAATTCAAGTGGAGTGGTCAGAATCTGACAGAATTTGAATGAGGCAGTGGTTTGGCATGAATTTGACTTGATATGATGTATATGTGCTTTGCTCATGCATTCTTGCTTGAAATCTTAAAAAAAGAACGTTTGTCTTGTGTTTAATTTCATAGGAAGTGGAATTCCGTCGCTTGTGGGGCTGCCAACAGTCCGATCTCCATGTCTCTTTCACCTTGGAAAAAACGGAGAGGCGGATTTCAGCGATTTGCTTCCGTCTTCTAGCCTATCAGCACGTTCACTATTTACAAAAGCTTACATTCCGAATTCGAACGGAACTCGGAGCTGCCGTGAGAAAGCACACATATTTGCCTTAGTGCATTCAAAATAAATAAACACAACATTGCAGCTGTTGAGTTCATTTGATGGACACATCACTGCTGTTCCCTGTGACGAATGAAATTCACGATGATGGCATTAAAAAACCTTTTGTATGTATGTATATTTTTATCAAAAGCAGAAGTCAAGATCGAGTCACACGAGTGTTATTCCATCTTCCCCGGAAGTCACATTGGCTCCCCGTTCTTCCACTGTTACAACGAGCAGTGGTTGCAGTTCCTTAGTCACTTTGGAACCTGGTAGTCCACTTTTCAGGCTTCCTCAAGGGGTCAAAAAGAAATTATGTCAATGTTTAGATCAACCTCATCCCAACGGAAGGGATTGGCGATTACTTGCCCAGAAATTGGGAGTCGATAGGTAAAAATTAATATTATAGTATTATTATATCGTAATATATTACATAAAAGCTTACATAGGATTAGGAATGTTCTTTGTCTATTCTATTATATAATTTATTCGACCGTAGAATCGCGAAATGTCTCAAAGTCTCAATAATATGTATGTCTAATCGAATGGCGAATGGAATCCCTTCGTATTTAGGTATATCGGATTTTTGTCCATGAAACCAAGTCCTACGGAACACATTCTAGATTTATGGGATGCTAGAAATAGAAAACCTGAGGCTATTACTGATTTATTGAATGGTAACTATGATTTATAAAACTGCTGCTACTTTTAATTGCTACAGTTAATTACAGTATTAATCAGTTTTATAATTGTTTTTTTTCCAATTTCAGCTTTACGGTTAATGGAACGAAGAGACGCAGCACATTTGCTCGAAAAGGAAATGGGTCCTTGGATTTAGTTTTTAGTCCTCGCAACTTTGTGCTCCTTCAAGAAAGTATTATTTGATTGCATTTAAATTCTTCTCTCGATCTCGAAAAATTATACGCACTGAAAACTTTACTGTTTAATCTTAATCTATAAAAAAACTGGACATTTTCGTCGTTCTCAGGGTTTTATGCAATTCTATTTGTATTTCACCAGGGAAAATTATGAAAGACATTTATTTCAGATAACACCAAGTGCCATAGTCTGATGCCAAAGTGGATAGACTTATAAAAACCAATCTCCTTAGATTTGAAACTGCCTACACTCAAAAATCTCATTTTGTATTATATTTAAAGCCGAAATGTTTATTGATAGTGTATATTACTTATATTAGCTTAAATTAAAATATGAAATAGATTATGTAGCTCATCAGTAGCTTATTGATGTCATCTCATCAACTCAACCACTCTCAACCTCAACTCTGTCAAAGAGTAATGTATTCGGGGGTTTTCAACAGTTTGGCAAGAAGGCAAGATAAGTTAAAATAATTAAGAGGTGCAAGTTGCAATGAAAATGAAAAGCTGTGTTTTAAAAAGTACGTCCCGGCTATGAAACTTTCAAATGTAAAGGACTCTGAAGGAAGAAAAATTACACTGATTGTAAGTGGTGCCCCAATAAAATGTATGTATATAAAAATTCTAAAATTTGCAAAGTCCGATGCTAATCTCGTTTGAAACTAAGAAAATGACTAAAAAAAGAGCTATCCAAATTATTAAACTAGACAACAGATAAGATATATATACAATTTAGCATTAACAACAGTGTAAGTTGGAGTTGGAATGTAAGTGTTAAATGTAACAAAACAAGCTATAAATAATTAAAATTTAATCAATATGTAGACGTTATCTGTACATTATTGTGTTGAATATTACAGTTCTGCAAAAATGCAAATGTGGTTTGCTCTCGCTTGCACGAGAACTCGAATTCACAACACTGTATACATTTAATATTAAAAACCCAGAGTTGGAACGTTTTGTGTGTCTTTGTTATCGGCCAATGCGTGAATGCTTTACTTATCTTTGTGTAATTACGTGTATATAGTTGTTGAGTATACCAATTAAAATGAGTTAATGTAGTGATAAATTGTACATGCTGTCCAGTCCTCACCGACAAAGTACAAGTGTTGTTTTTTAAGTCATTCAAAAAGTTAATAATTGACACGGCGACTTCTCTTTCACATTTGTCCCCTCTTTGACACTTGAGACAACAAATGTTTCACAATAAAATTAAAAGTCATCCCGGTCATCCCTTCCCTTGAATGATCAAAAATTGAATGGCATTACGTATGTATTTTGTACATGAAGAGGGGGAAGCTGAAAAAGAAGTCTTGTGTGTGTGTCTGTTACAATATGGTAAATAATACCATATGTAATCATTATTTGTGTTCTCAAACAACAACGACAATTTCTACAATTAACGATTATTGTTCTTATTGTCATTCTTAAGCGGATAGTTTAGTGTTTAGTAAGTAGACTTTCGAAATGTTTGTACAGTTGTTTCGGGAATGCCTTTTCTGTTGTTCTTGTTCTTAATGATAAAAGGGTTGAATTCTTGAATTGAAACTTTTCCCATTTTGCCCCGAACGCGTATTCGCATTTGTATTTTGTGAAATGCGTTAGTCCCAAATCGTTAATGGAAAGGATAATAAAAACAATCACAGCATTGAACATTACAATTACAACTAATTAATTTTTAATTATAGACAAGTTCTCTCGTCCCAAGTTTGCACTTGCATTTATCGTCTTATCATCTCATGTATAGCTTAAAATGATTCCATATGCAAATCATTTGAGTTCAAAAAGTTCATAGTTCAAAAAGTCAACAAGGCAAGGATCGGAAACATTGCACATTGCTCTCCATTGCACGTGCAGGACGTGTTACGCAGTCTTTTTGCATGCAGATTTTGGCATCATATAATCGTACCCAACATAACAATGGAATCCCCCAAATCTATGAGTATTATGCACTGATGATTGATGAAGATTAAACGAGATAATGTGAGAAAATGTATAAATTCACAAAAAAACACAATAATGCGATTAAAAATGATACATTTTGTGAATTCGCTTTTCGCCCCGAAAACACAAAGTCGGAGCCTCAAAGCCGTTCAGCCTTTTTAGGGTAAATAAATGCGTTTTTTTCCGCGCTGCGGATTCTCAAGGGAGCATCAGCTGACGTCGCTCTTCCGCCTCCGGCAGATCAATTGGCAATTCGTGTTCGTCGCAACCGCAAGCACGCGATTTCCAGTTTTGTAAATTAGTAGTTACCAGTAAAAATTGCATTTTTTTCTTGCTCTTCTCATATGAGGAAAAGTTGCTTAATTGGAGACCAAAGACTGCCTTTGCTTTCAGTATTCAGTTAATTCCGTCCTGTGTGTAACGATTTGGTGAGTGAAAACGTTGTTAAGTCAAAATCTGAATTTTGAGACATTACTTTTGAATTCTTCTGAATAAAAGTTACTTTGGTATGGTGTTACGTGGTCATTCTTTCTTACAGCGGCATTGCCTTGATAATTGATATCTCTAAATGGTTAACTTGTAACTTTTTTGGTTTTCCAGAACTTAATTTCATCCAACTACTGGACCTGACATTGTCATTGTGTTCCTGACATTTTCTTCGTTGAGCTACGCTTGTTGAATGAAATGAGCGGTCCAAAGGATAATGTGAGTGTTTTCATTATTCTAAGTTGTTTGGTATTTGTTTCGATTATTTTAGGGTATATTTTGAAAGGACAATATATTACATTTTAGATTTTGACATTGATTCATTTTAATGACGTCTACGATGTGGACAGTCAGAAAAGTGAACCGGTGGGCGGGGCGCCGAGGTTTTGTACAGCAGTAAAATCTTATGCTGATTTGGATCCAATTGTTCTGTTTAGCGGTGATTGTTTCGCTCCCAGTCTACGTAAGATGCAATGTTTTACATTCCGACCGTTTTTATGATTGATTTTGGTTTTATGGCTTGATGATTAATTTAGTTTCATGATGATTAGTGTCGACCTACACCAAGGGAGAGCAAATGGTCCCAGTGCTTAATTCGGTCAATACTTCGTGTTCAGTTTACGGAAATCATGATTTCGGTAAGAATTCCTCATCAGCCAGAATAAGTAAAGAAGGGTAGTTTGTAATGTTTAATGAAAATGGTTTAATTTGAGTTCAGATTTTGGAGTGGACGTTTTGGCAGATTGGGTTAAAAAGACACCATTTCCTTGGCTCATGTCAAATGTTACTGATAACGAAACTAGTGCTCCGTTGGGTGACGGCCAAATAACACACATTAT